>PVKM010045756.1:0-11888 GCA_004027735.1 Carollia perspicillata
ACACACACACCAAACAAACAAAAAGAAAATATCAAGTACTGATGTATTTCCTAAATATGTTAAATCTTATCACATAACAGAGAGTTTGTCACATTCAAATGTAATAAAAACATTAAATTTTTATGCTGAAATAAAAAGTACAGTACTAGAGTCACACTTTATGGTAAAACTCTTTAAAAGTAAATGTCAGAAAGTATTGTAATGATCGTCTCTTAGTGAAAGTCAGCCTAATCTCATTTGAGTTTCACCAAACATCCCAAAATATTTCCAAAAACACTCCATAATATAATCTAAATGTGCTCTGCAAAACACATTTTATATCCTTTGAGAGAAATTTAATAAATTCATTTTCATGAAAATAATAAAAATGTTTTAAAAATAGTGATATTTCGGAGGCTGCATTTTTAATTCAAAGTGTAATATATGGTACTTAATTTACTAAATTAGTAATGAGATTGTCTAAATCCTATATTAACATATTTAAATTAAGAAAGAGATAATCAGGCCCTGTTGCTAGACAAATATGTTAAAGAGTAAGAGGTAAGAGGAAGAAAAGTTATAAAGAACTAAATATCTATGACCTGTTTCTAAAACATAATCCTTTGGCTTAATCAAGAAAAGTATTTATGACAAAGCCCATTTAGTTCTTTATCTTCCAATATAATCTAATATAAGCCACATTACATTGCAATCATAGAAAATAATTTGTTATTAATTTTTCAAATGTTTATGCTAAAGATTACCAGATAGTGAATAGTAAAAGCATTAAAAAAACAACACAGGTTTGCCAATTACCTTTTATATTCTTCATTAATATAATAGAGAACCCTCTTGAACTTCTACTTGATTCCATGCCCTAACCACCTCTTGAGATGAAGGCAGAGTAACCTACATGACATCCCTACATCCATAAAATAATTTTGCACAATGCTACCAGGCAGATGCTCTAAAAGCTGTCCTTACATAATAAAATCCCCTAAAGTAACCTGCCCAAAGGCACACAGCTGTTAAGTGATAGAGCAGGACTCAAACAGGCAGATGTATTTGAGGCCACACTTGTAGTCATTGTGCTACATTATATCTACATAAAAACATTCTTATTACCTATGGTAAGTAATAAAAAGTGTTTTCTTTGGCTTTAAAGATGTCAAAATCTAATCTAACCTTAATTTTACTGCACTTCATTGTATACCAGTTCTACTTGACTTATTGTTCTCTTCTACTCATCATGTTCTTATATTATTGTTAGGCTCCTAAAATATTCTATACCATATATTGTACTCTTATAAAGCATATTGTTCATTTTAAAGAAATAAACTCCCATGAGTACTAACCTTTTATATAAATGTTAAATAATTTACATTTATTACGGCAACCAGACCTGCCCTGGTTCCAACCCCAACCCTGCAACCATTCTCTACATGAGTCTGGTTATGTCACTTAACACCCCTCTGCCTCAGGCTTCACACAATAAAATGGGGTAATAGTAATACCATCTAGTAGTTTCAATGTGGTGATTAAATTGGTTAAAGTTCTTCAAAGCTCTTGGACTTCTTTAGTGTTTTCAGTGTGTTAAGGAGATTTCATGACTAATAATATGCCTAATTTCAAATTAAAAGTTAATTTGTTATAATTTGTAGTAAAATACAGTACTGTAGTATTTTGACAACCACAGTTAATTAACAGCAGTAGTAATCTATATATAAAGCAAAAACTGTGGAACAATGTAAAACTGAGATTTTTTTCAAGGTAAAGGAAAAAGGAACGTAAGTTTCTTTGAGGGGGTCTTTTGGATATGTGGAAAAGAATTGGATGTGATGATGGACTGAGTTTCTGTACCCCCAAATTCATATATTGAAGCGCTAATGCCTGATGTAATGATATCTGTAGACAAGTTTTCCAGACATAATTAGGTCACCAGGGTGGGGCTCTCATGATGGGACTAGTGCACTAATAAGAAGGTACAGGAGAGAGCTTGGTTCCTCCTCTTTCCTCTCTGCTGTGTTAGGACACAGCAAGACGATGGCCAGCCATCAGCAAACCAGCAGGCACTAGACCTACTGGCAACTTGATCTTGGATTTCCCAGTCTCCAGGACTGTGAGAAATAAACTTTTGTTGTTTAAGCCACCCAGTCTATGGTAATTTGATATAGCAATCCAAACTGACCAAAATAGAAAACATTTTTATATTAGTCAGTAAGATATAGAAAGTTCTAGGAAGGCTATATTTTATATTTAAACAGAGAAGACTTTCAGGTTGACTATCAGAGGTTTCTCTATATTAAAGTAAACAGCTTTTTTCTTTCCTTTTTAACACAATTTTAATTGTTGTTCAAGTACAGTTTTCTGCCTTTTACCCCCATCCCAGCCCACCCCCAGTCCTCCCCACCGCCTTCCCATTTGCTTTTTCCTTTCTAAATTCTTATCAAGCACTAGTGAAATCTTTTCCAGGCGCTAAGTTCTGTAAACTTTAGATTCTTCAAACAGCTACTCAATCTACTCTATAGTTTCTATCCAATACATCGGAAACACATGGATTTTACTATCCTTTAAACTGGTCCAATTATTCAGCAAGAGACATGGTGATTTCCCTTTTTTTTTTCTGCTAAAAGTACCCTGGTTTTCTACTGGGTACCTGAACTTCCCTTTCATGCATATATGTGTTACAGATGGAGCTGAAGATTCAGCTCCTGGGAGAGGAATCTGGCTGACGCCCTAGCCAATGAGAGCTGTGCATACACTGTCCGCAGAGTTAGTGTGGGGCTAGGCATAAAACACAAGCCAAGCAGATTGGATCAAAGCTAATCCCAAGATTTGTACTTGAGTCATGAGGAGACAGTTATTCTTTCTGTTCACTTGGAGCTTAGAGGACGTAAGGCTCAGGCTGCTAGAATACCATCATGTATACAGGACCTGCCCCAAAGTGAAATCAACATGTATGATACACACACACACACACTACGACTAGATGGGTAGATAAACAATACCAGCTGAGATCTTTATGACCTTCTTAATCTCCCTATTAACCCGACTTAATAGACTTAATGACAGCTACCTTGGATTCTTCAGTTACATCAGCCAATTAATTCCAATATGGCTTAAGCTAGTTTAACTTGCATTTTCTGTTACTATTAACTACAAGATTTCTGACAAATGTATACACAATGGAAGAGTCACTTATAAAATGAAGTAAAAACACATATTTAGTTCAGGCTTACCTTTTGGTTTAACAAAGCACTTGCCAATTTCTGCACTTCTGAACTCAGTAAGGTAGTCCCTCTGATGACTTTGCTGAGAGCAGCAAGAGACTGATGGACACTTTGGACTAAGCGAATGGCATTAAACTGTTCGAGAGTGATGAACGACAATATGGGACATCTTTGCCGGTCACTAGGAGGAGACACTTTCTGATGAATCAGGTTCGAATTCTAAAAGAATAACATACCATATTTATTGAAAAGCACCAGAAATCACAGATATATTAAAATACTTAAAAAGTTATTAAAACCTTTTGTTCTTCTAACCTGTTTTGATATACTCTTCTTTAATGACCAAATTCATGAAATTTGGAAATACACAGAAAGGGAATTCTGAAGTTCGCCAATGTTTAAGTGGTAAGGGAGTGGGAATTGAGAACAGCAGGTGGGGATTTAGAAAGGAGAGCTACACTGGGAAGCAGCAGTCAACATCGCAGAAAAGATGAACGAACGGCACCTTGTAATAAGCCAATGCAAAGAGAACAAAATAGCTACAATACCAGTCGACTACTATAAAGAGAGAAGAACAGCCTTGACATAAAATGTAAATGGACATTTCATTTGAAAATTACCTGCATACAGGAGTGGGCAAAAATAGGTTCACTGTTGTGAGTACACAGAACAGAGCTTATCCGTGTATTATTTATAAATTATTACATTATTTATTTGTATGACTGTAAACCTACTGTTCCCCACCTTTGTATATATTGAAAAACCACACTAAAGATCTTGTACTCAAGACCAGTATAGATTAGTATTTATTTTTACCTCCATACATTAACAGAAGCTCTGACATATGGAATTTCTAGGGCCCCTCAAATTAAAAAAAAAAAAAAAAATTCAAGGAATCCCAGTAGTTTCTAAACAGTGTCTAAAAGGGGAAAACATCACCTTTAATAGTTTTCCAAAATTGTCAAGGAACTGCCAAAAGACAAAATTGGGAAGTCCTGTTTTCTTACCTCCTAGCCATTATCCCAATTTTCTCTATAGCCTGCTTACAATCCTAGTTAAAGTTCCCTTCACTTTGTTCTAATAGCTATCACATTCTTACGTTCTATGAAGCATTCTCTTTTTCATCTATTTAGCATGATAAATAATAACATGATGATCTATGGCTATGGCCATTAAAAAAATCATCATTAAATAATCTTTCTTGGCATAAGATAATTTGTGTAGTCTGATTATTTTAGACTGTAAGATCAAATTTAGGCATTTTTATTTCCATTACTGCTATATTTAAAATATTAAAGCTACTGAAATAATTTTTGAGATACACACATAAATGTACACACTGAAGTGAATAATTGGTGGTAAACTCAAAATTAAATCTGGAAGAGAATAAAGGTATACTATCAAAATTAATTAGATAATCCCTTAGATTAAAATTGAATTAACTATTTGAATAAGAGCATGCAATAAATAATACTGAACACACTGCTAACTCCAATCAACTAAGAAGTAAAACTGACATAAAATATGGTTTATAGACTTTCCATAATACCTTATATTAAAACAACATCCCTGGAAGTAAGTATCTAAGAGTAGGCTTTGTGGCCCTGGCTGGTGTAGCTCAGTGGATTGAGCGCAGGCCTGTGAACCAAAGGATCATGGTTCGATTCCCAGTCAGGGCACATGCCTGGGTTGCAGGCCGGTTTCCAGCAGGGGATGCATGAGAAGCAACCATACATTGATATTTCTCTCCCTCTCTTTCCTTTCCCCTCTAAAGAAAAATAAAATCTAAAAAATAAATAAGTAAATAAATTAATAATAAATAAAAGTAGACTTTGTGGATTTTTATCCATTCTATTAAATTGCTGTGAATAATTTGCACTGTCTACACTGTTACTGTATAGAACAAGACCACCCAAACTTATATTATTTAAGCAAGATTCTATTTATCTGCAATCTAAGGAAAGTATCCAACTTTTTAAAAAGTTTATTTGGAAGAGTAATGATCAAGAATACTTAATATTCAAATAGAGTTCCAGTAAGCCCTATGGTCTAGAGAATTACAGTAAGTGTAAAACAGAAGCTGGATTCCAAAGACTTAAAACAAAAAAAAGATGGTAAAATATCAAATTAATATTTTATGTTAATTACATGTTGAAATGATAATATTCAGTATATATCAGGCTAAAGAAAATGTATTAAAATCAGCTTCACCTCTTCCTTTGTACTTCTTAAATGTGGCTACTAGAACATCAAAAATACATATATGAGTCTCATTTGCATTTCACATTATAATTCTGTTAAGAGTGGTCTAGAGACTATCAAGTCAAGGGCTGCAAGTTCCGCAATAACAACAGAACAGAGTAAAAGAGAGAATATAGTCGGGTCTCAAAAAGTAAAGAAAGAATTAAAAATAGTAAAGCAAACTGTAGTATAACCTGTGATAAATTTATAAGTGGGAAAAATATAACAGCAGAAGACAGTAAAGTACTGTAATACTTTTATAACATAATCAACTGCCTATAGACCTTCACAGAGTTTTAATAAAAAGTCATGTAAAATGACCCTAAGTATAAAAATAAATGTAGATATTTTACATATTCTAAAAGGATGAAGATTTATAGCAGTAGTAACATGTCAATGTTACAAAATTTTAAGAAAAAATATCAAATTATTCTTTATAATTCAAATATAGCTAAAATCACAAGCAAATTACATCGAAACTGTATAACTTTAGTGAAACTACGAAGGCTGTACAGTCACATTTTAGTCAATTATTTTAAGAAAGCTTTTTTTCCTTTAATGAGTTAATACAACTGACTGAATCAAGTACTTCTAAAGGATGGCTCTGACATGTTATAGTTCACCTCGTCAGTAAAAAGCTAAGTGTATTCAGAGAAAATCTTATCTGATTATGAAGCTGCTGGAGAAATAGATTACAGGGTATTTTTAAATTTACCTTTTATACAAGAAATACCTTTTAGACCAGAAGAACTAGTCCAATTGGGTGCAATTTAGGAGTGAATCCAGAAATTTTGAGTTTTAACTGAAATAGTTTTTTAAGTGGGATGCTATTTCAGGCACATAAAATGGCACATACACATGAAAGTATATATATATTTGGATCTTTTAGAAAATGGTTCCCTCTCGGAAAGAATTTTTGTCACCAAAGGAAATTCAGGCAATGTCTAGATCAGAGGTCAGCAAGCTTTCCTGCGAAGGTGCAGACAGTAACTGGGTCAGGCTCTGCGGGCCAGAAGGGCTCCGCCACGGCTGCTCCGCTCTGCTGCCGTCGTGCCGCCCATCTCCCGGAGGTTCTCTGCAGCAGAAAGAACCGTTCCTAACTCTTAGTTCACGTGTTGGGGTGGAGTTGGCTCAACTCAATTCCAGAAATTAGTATGCAATATAGAGCATAACTAATTAGAGCATTCCATTTTCCTGACCACAGAAATTAGCTCAAGGAAACCCACATGATGCAATAGAGATAACAAAATGCAACAGAATTTTGCAATCATTTTGTGACAATAAAGAATATGAAAAATAGTACAAACAGGAAAGCAGGGCATGTGTGTATGTATACATATGTGCACAAATATGTACATACAAGGTCTGCCCAGAAAGTACACAGCCACGTAATACGAAGAATAGAGACATTTACTGCAGAAGATAAAGATACAAGAAACATTGTATGTAGGACAGTGACGCCTCAGTCCCCTTCAAAGTGGTACCTTGGGACCTCATAGTTCTCCCAAATCACCATCAGCTGCCCTGTCGCATTTTCCTGAATCCCACTGATGGTCTGAAATCTCTTCTCTTTCAAAGGCGGTATTAGTTTTGGGAAAAGCCAGAAGTTGCAGGGCACCAAATCTGGGCTGTAGGGGGTGATTTGATGTTTCAACAATAAACTGCATAAGACATGACGCATGAGCAGGGGTGTTGTTGTGATGAGGCTGCCAATTACCAGTTGCCCACAGCTGCAGCCATTTTCATTGTACTGCGTCTCCCAACCAACAAAAAACACTGAAGTGTTACTGATGGGAGAGAGAGACCCTAAGAGGTTCCCTCCACTCCCTTAGTTCTTGTCTGCAAGAGAATATTTCAAGTGAGAGACAAATATTTCAAGAGAGAGAATATTTCAAGTGAGAGACAAACATAGTGGAAATGAGGTAGCAACTTCATATACAAAATATTATGAGCACAAAACTGCAAGTAGGCACCCAGGTAGTCTAAATGTCCCACATGTAGAGGAAAGAAAGTTGTTATTTAAGTTAGTGAGTTTGTTCTATACAAGTAGGTATTTAGCTAATCTAAATGAGGTTGAGGGGTTAAATGAGGTCTGCCTGGAAAAAGTCCAGCTACTGTTAATATAACAAGCATGGTTTGCATGACAACAATGTAACCTGGCAGCCAAGGAGAGGGACTGGAATGAACATGAGTGAACAATGATGACTTCACTGTACTAGTCAGCGGAGATGGTAGCTGCCATTGATTGAGCATGTGTACTGTGTAGCCAACACATTTAAATAACTGAGCGAGTAGAGCAAGGAATCCGCATAATATTTTGTGTTGAGCTTGAATATTACTCCACAAAAACTATTCAGGTGATTGAGGAAACCGCAGCTATAGGCAACTGAATATTGGCAGCTTCATTGTGACTTGCCTGCTCATGCTCACATCTTGTGAGGAGTTTTTTTGTGAAACATCAAATCACACAGGACTCAGCCTCCCTACAGCCCAGATCTGGTGCCCTGTGACATCTGGCTTTTCCCAAAACTAAAATCGCCTTTGAAAGCAAAGAGATTTCAGACTGTTGATGAGATTCAGGAAAATACAAAGGGGCAGCTGATAGCAACTGGGAGACCTGTGTGAGGTCCCAAGGGTGCCTATTTTGAAGGAGTCTGGGGTGCCATTGTCTTATGTACAATGCTTCTTGTATCATATACTGTATCCTCTTCTGTAAATGTCTCTATTTTCATAGTATATGGCTGGATATCTCCTGGACAGACCTCATATACCTTAGCCAGCTTTTAGGCTCCCCTCCCTTTTCCCTTTGGAAATAATGTACAGCTACAAAGGCTTTCTTTCACAGTTAGTAAAGGCTCTTTATCTTTGCAAAATTATTCCAGAGGCCCCTTTTCCCAGCGTAGGGCCCCTCTTCCTCCTGTGCAATTCCCACTTGTGACATTCAGAACACCAGCAATCTCAGTGAGATTGTTATAGAAGCCCCCTTTTCTCAGCACAGTCTCTAGCACTCTCCCCTCTTCCTGTGCTATTTTGCTTGTGATGCTCAGGACACCTGGCAGTCTTATCAAACTGAGCTCAGGACTCTGAGTTAATTGGTGAGACATGTCTTCCTTTTGCTTCTAGCCTCCTGTAGTAAGTCCTTTCTTAGACTGTAATGGTGAAGGCCCTGAATTTATTTCCCTTTTGGCTGCTCATTCCTAGCTGCTACCTAACCTCTGTTAGTATTCCTTATTAATTGTTTGGACTGGAGGGGCGTACACATGATGGACAACACCTTCCCAATAAAAATATATAGTTATGGTCCTGATCTTGCTGTGACTTTGCCATGCCTTCTGGAGTGGAGAACCAGGCAACTTCTATTGGAATAACTGGGCCTTTGTTTTCATACCATAGCCAAAGAGCCACACTTCATCTCTGGTTATGACCTTCTTGTGGAAATCTGGTTCATCGGTAGCAGTCTGAATTAAGGCATTAGTAACTATGGCATGATGTCCCTTCTACTGTGCTAGCAGAAGCTGCGAAACAAATGTTGCCACAACATGTTTTATGTGTCAAAATCTTGGACACAGTAGTTTTTGGAATCCCCAGATCAGCTTCTAGTTCTTGCACTGTGAGTTGCCAATCTTTGTTGGCTGTGGCTCTTACACATTCAACATTCTCAGGTGTTCTGCTTGTTGCAGGCCTTCCAGAACATGGATCACTTTCAACAGATTCTCAACCATCTTTGAAGCATTTGTGTCACACTTTTATTTGTGTTGCACTCATTGCTTCATCCCTGAAAGCCTTCGGAATCATCCGAATAGTTTCCACAGAGGAATGTTCAAACTCAACACAAAATTTGATGCAGATTCCTTGCTTGATTCAGTCAGTCATTTTGAATGTGACGGCCACACAGCACACATGCTCATTCAACAGCATCTACCACCCCCACTGACGAGTACAGCGAAGCCATCACTGTTCCACAGGCACGTTCCAGTCCATTCTCCTTAGCTGCCAGGTTACATCGATGTTGTGCAAACTGTTTTTGTTATATTAACCATGGCTGGGCTTTTTCTGGACAGGAAGGATATCATATCGGTTTCAGTAAATCAGATTTTTCAGAATATGTATAAAAATTGTATATATAACACATATAATATTACTGGGTCCTGAGGACACCCTTTTAAGTTTCTTGAAAGAAGCTGTGACTGAAACTAATTAACCACTTTTTCAGTTGTGTGAGGTATAAGTTTCCGTTTTTTGGCCTCAGGCAGTCTGAACTGGGTTTTCCATCACTTGAAATCTAAAGAGTCCTGATTAATTTAAGTTCAACATCTCCTGTCCCAAGCATTCATAATCAGAATGGTCAAAAATCTGACACAGCTGCATTAAATCATGCCTATCCAGAAGGAGATTTCTGACCAGACTGTGGAAAAGAGACAGCAGGGAAGGGAATAAAAAAAAGAAAGAAAATAGTTCTGCAAATTGAGTGAATTGAAAGATTTGAAAGATCTATATAGAGTTTCTGGAAGCCCATTCTCCAAGATAGCTGTCTGCTTTACTGCTCTGTTTTATGGTCCCAAAGCCAGTAAGTAGCAAAAAAAAAAAAAAAAAAAAAAGACGGAGCTATGATTTCTAAACCTGGTAATAACTATTCATTTTCATACCAACTTGTCATGTGAATCAAAGGCAACCAAAGCTATCACATTTTAATGCTCATTTCATTTAGTTTAGTTTAAATTAAAGGTATTTAATTTAAAGAAGAGGCCAACCAGAACAAGTGTGTGTTAATTACCCAATAAAGTGGTTAAATCAGAAACGCTGAAGTGTTAAAACAGAAGGCAACATCGCTGGTGACCCGTAGAGCAAGTGAAAGCAAGGCTGTGAAGGGGAGAGGCGGCAGTGTCTGGGTTGGCGCACTGGAGCTAACGCCGGAAGCCACCACATCTCTCTCAAACTAGAATTGAGAGAAAGCCAGCAAGTAAACAGAAAGAAACTTGTGTTTTAAGTGTACTTATTTGCTCATATTATATGCCTTGACAATTTCACAGCTTTTTATTTAAAATACAGCATTAATTAGCACCAGACTCAACAGGGGGAGAGGTACACAATTCGCAGACATCATGGTGAAGCAGACCTTTAGCCTTGTTTATAACCCTTGTTTTTTTGATAGAAAACAACTATTCACAGATAACTTAGGCATGTAAAACAAAATGGCAAAACAAAGTTTTTAAAACTAGGTGATTAATTTAAAAGTGGCATATTAATAAGAGTATACTTATTTCTAGGAAAGTGTATTTAATAGCTATCTGCTCCATAACTTGGCCAGAGGAATGATTCCGCTGTTCTGCGAAGCTATCAGAGAAGGAGGTATTCCAGTGGAACCACGGGTAGTGACACAGTCTCACGTTAAAGAGACCTAGTGCAGACACGGCCATCTAAGTGGAAGAGGGACTGACATTCTAAAGTACCGACTGTCACAGGAGCGTCACGAATTCCCACAGTAAGTCATTTTGTTACATTTTAACAATTACAGCAATATAAAAGAGAGACGAGTGGGTTATAAAGAATGCTAAGAATGTCATAGGATTTCAGCATTTTTATCTGTTTAAGAGCAGTGATTTTCAATTTTTTCATCTCATGGCACAAATTAATTACTAATATTACATGGCATACCAAAGAATACATTTTTGCTGATCTGACAAATAATACAGATATAATTTTGATTTGTTCACATTGACAGCTATTGTTGTGTTGACTCTAGACATATTTTTAGTTTACCATCTAAGGGAAAAAAGGTCAGTGTACCTGACTAAATAGGTACTTCATGTTTTAAAAATTCTTGCGGCATGCCAGTGTGTGTGGCACACCAGTTGAAAATTGCTGGTATAGAGCAAACAATAGTAGAACATTTTATCCAAAATAGGCCTACAATGAATAGTTTTATATCTTCTCCCATGCCCTCCTAACAAGTAATGTATATTGTTTCGCGACAATGTTATCCTTCTTGGCGTGTTTACGTGTACAATTGACTCAGAGAAAGACAGTAAGACAGCATGAAGCACATGCACTCTTTTACGGTCTGAGAAGATTCCAACTTTTCTAATATGAGGAAAACTGGTTCACAACCTTAAGGCTGAAAGGAACAGTCAGTATTTCAATAGTCAGTGCACAGATTCAGTAAGAAATAATTTTTAAGAAGTCCAACACTGCATAATATCATTACTTAACAGAAAAAGAAAGTCTACAAACAAAGCATAATTACTTAAGAGATACACACAGCTTATTTTTAAATTGCTGAAAATACGAAATAGAGAATTTCAGCTCCTGTTTTTAGCAGAGGTAGACACTGCTAAAAGCAGCTAAATATGTTGACTAAAAAATAAGAACATCTTCGTAACATATACAACTACAACAATTACCACAATTACCTGAGAAGAAAGTAAGGAACAACACACA
>PVKM010045757.1:0-11873 GCA_004027735.1 Carollia perspicillata
GATGCCCCTGCTGCCTGCGGGCCCGTGGGCCACACTTAGAACGGCAAAGCCCGTGAGGCCAAAATGCAGTGTAAGTTCTCAGCATCATAGGAAGCGCTCGGAGTGCATGTTACTCATCACGACCATCCTCATCCTCATCATTTATCACACGTCATCATGGTACAGGGAAGATGCACAGTCGAGGGTATGGATGTTGGAGTCGGACCGTCCTCTACTGAAATCTCTGCTCCATCACTTGCTGGTGGTGGGACCTCAGGCGAGTCACTTCCTCTCTCCGAGTCTTGGTTTAGCCATCTGCAAACTGGGTGTGAGGGCCAGTTTCCAAGATGGCCCTCTAGTGTTTATACCCTTCCCCAGTCTCTTCCCACCCTGCACTCCATCGGAGTGATCCGCAGACTAAGGCAGGAGGGCCGGTAGTCGCATCCCAGCCTAGGAGGCTGGGTTAGGAAAGATGCTGTGGCTTCTGCCTTGGCGTCTCTCTCTCTCTCTCTCTCTCTCATCACTCACTCTAAGGGAAGCCCGCTGCCATGTCCTGAGGCTGCTCAGGCAGCCCATGGGGAGTCCCGTGTATCGAGGAACTGAGGTCTCTGTCCGACAGCCAGTGAGGCACTGAGGCCTGTTAACAGCCACACGGATGAACTGGGACGTGGATTCTCCGGCTCCATCGGGCCTTGAGTGAGACCACAGCCCTCGCCACGCACTTGACTGCAACCTCATGGGAGGCCCGGAACCATCCTGCCAAGCGGCTCCCAGATTCCTGACCCTCCACAGCTGAGTGAGGTGATAATGTAATTTTAAGATGCAGGTTTGGGGGTGATTTGGTACACAGGAGGGGGTGAATTACACGTGGGGCTAATATATCTACCTCGCCGCGGATCTGTTGTGGGGACAGAATTCACAAAGGCACTTGCACGGTACGGGATGCATTTGAAGGCCGAGGGAAACGTAACATAAAGGTGGTGGGGTAACTGGTTGACAACCCCCAGGGTTACGCAGTGAGGGTGGGCCAGGGTGGTGATCTGTATTTCCCAGCTGCCCAGTTTTAACCACTTGTGCCCCCCAGCTGTCCTGACCTTGGTGGGCACTGAAGGCTTTGCCAGAACAGAAAGTGCAGGGTCAGAGTGTGGAGGTGGAAGCTGTGATGCCGGTGGTGACAGTCCCTGGGCCCCGAGACAGGGAGCAGCCCCGGTGTGGACTGGGGTGTGGAGGGCCGAGGCACAGGCTTGGTGCGTATATGTGCGCGCGTGCATACACACATGTGTACATGTGAGTGAGCATGTATACATGCACTTGTGTGCATATGTGTGCGCACGTGTTCATGTAGGTCACCCCTGATGACCCTTCAGCACAAGATCAGCTGATTATTTGATTCGCTGCTTGTTTCCGGGCCTGCTCTGTGCAAGACTCAGGAAAACCATGGCAACAGAGGGATAATTAGTAAGCAGGGACTGAGGAGGCCAGAAACCTGGGTATCTGAGGCCACGGAGAGAGGAGCTCCAGAGAAGGTCCCCTGGGACCTGGGTCCCTGCCCGCGAGGGGATCCTCTGGTGAGAGAGATATTAGAGAGGGCGAGTGGGAGGTAAGCCGCCGGACCTCTAGCCCCAGCACACAGGCAGCACAGGGCTCTCTGGGCCCCCAGTCCGCTCCTTCGGGGTCATCTGTGTCCAGGCTCTGGCTGCTGAAATTAGAGGCATTGTTCTTGGGAGGCTGTCTGTGGCCTCTACCAGGTTCTCAGATGGGTCTGTCATACAAACCACGGAGACTTCCTAGATATCATTCTTCATTGTAAAGGCAAGAGAAAGAGAGGCACAGAAAGGTCAAGGGACCTGCCTCAGGTCACACAGCAGGCTATGGCAGAGTCAGGGCTGGAATCCAGGCCTCCTTGCTGAATACTCTGTCCCAGGGTGGGGCCTACAGAGGGTGTCCCAGGATGCTGTGGTCCAGAGGGCTTCTGTGCATATGGGCTCCTCTGGCTGGTAGATCCCTGGCCGGGAGATCTGGCTCACCCCTGCCCCCTACTTGGGTCAGATGGGCAGTCCTCTTACCCCTAGCTTCCCCACCCCTGACCTTTTACAAGGAATAACTGGGGCAGAAAATTCTGGGGAAGCACACAGCCTGCCAAGTGCGAACCTGGCGCTCACCCAGGCACCTGGATGCCAGGCAGGTTGGAAACAATTGGTGAAGGGGCTCCCTGGGGGGCTGAATGGCTGGGAGCAACTTGGCAACAGCCTCTCCTGGGTCCTGCCGGACCTTCTGTGCCAGCAGCGTCTCCTCCCTGCCAGATCCTTCCTGCCATGTGCCAGGAACATCTGGAAGAGGATTTTGTGGCTGGTTTAGGGGAGCAGCAATGGGCTAAAGGGTCTCAGTTGTGTACACAATCACAAACACCTACTGGGGAAAGGGAGTGGTGTGTGTCTGGAGTACCTACTAATGCAAGGCACTCAGTGAGGACCCCACAGGTCGTCTGCTCACTTCTCATCACTCCTGTTACACCCGAGTCCCCACGTTACAGACAAGGAAATCAAGATGGGGGAACTCTAGACGACTCACCCAAAGTTGCCCAACTTAAGTGGCAGAGCTGAGATTTCAGTCCGTGCCTGTCTGATTCCAGAGCCTGCCTTTTCCCATCTCTGAGTACCTCTGAGCGCCCTCTAAACCTGCTACGTCCAGGTATTACTCTAGAGACCAAAGACACGGAGGTTAGTGAGCCATGGGCCTTGCCTTCCAAGTACTCACAGCTCAGCAAGTGTAGCAGGTATTGCTAGCATGTTAATGCAGAGGAACAAATAGCACCCCTCCCCCCAGTGGCTTATCACCATAAGGAGGTATTCCTTTTGCTCATAGTGGGTCAGTTAGGGTGGCCGTGCAGCAGGCTGCCGCTCGGGTCCAGATAGGCTTCACTTACCTCCCATTTTTCTTGTACTGGTGGCTACTCAGGTTCTGTGTTTATAGCCAGACAGAAACATACATGTCCTAAGCCTCCCTCTTAGAATTGGTGTGTTGTCCTGCTGCTTGCATTCCAAGACAAGTTACATGGCCAAAGCCAACATTTTATTGCCCACTCTCGTGGGAGGCATGCAAAGTCACACGGAAAAGATGTGAATGTCTAGCTCTCTAACAGGGACGCAGGGAGGATAGGGGACAATAACGCAATTATCTGCAATGGGGAAGACAGACTTGTGACGATAACATTGTAGTGCATTTTATCAAATCTAAGAAACCATCAACTGTAAGACACATCATCAATCCCTGCACCGCTCGGGAAGAAAAGCGGCTGCCAACTGACGAATGTCCCAGTGCTGTCTTCGCTCATTGTATTTTTATTCTCATTGAAAGAGCTATTTGCCCCGGCTGGTGTATCTCAGTGGATTGAGCGCGGGCCTGTGAACCAAACAATCGTGGTTCGATTCCCAGTCAGGGCACAGGCCTGGGTTGCAGGCTAGTTCCCAGCAGGGGATGCACGAGAGGCAACCATACATTGCCATTTCTCTCCCTCTCTCCTTCCCTTCCCCTCTAAAGATAAATAAATAAAATCTTAAAAGAAAAAGAAAGAGTTATTTGATGTTTGCTTAGACATGGAAGTGACAACGATGTGAACAGTTCGGACCCGGTTTGCTCACCCATAGGCAGTGACAACCGTGTCACGATGGCTACTGAGATGGCCAAGGAGATGGTGAGATGCCGTTGGTTGGAAGACCCATTCTGATTTCAGAGATATGGAAATGTGTGTATCTTGATAAAATCCATTGTTTACTTATGGCAAGCATTTGTTCTGAGATGAACCCTATGCTGAGTGTTCTATGTGGCCAATAAACTCACTTGTCCGTCATGACAACCCAAGGGGACAATATTATTATCCCCATTTTAGACATGTGTAGAGCAAGGCTCGGAGTGATGGGCGGTTTTGTCCAAGATCTCCAGTTGGCAAGAGGAAACTTGGACAGTCTGATTCCAGAGACAAAGTGGTTAAGAGTGTGGACACTGTGACAAATGGCACCTCAGTGGCCTCATCTGTAAAATGGGGATGATTGAAGTAGTTACTCCATCGGTGTTATGAATATTACAGTTTTGGAAACAGTGTCAGACATAGAGCACTCAAGGCATGCTGGTCAGTCTGGTAGTACCAGACACTTTCTCCTGTCTGAGGCTAACGTCAGTGTAATAAAAACAGTGACTGAACTGAGGGCAGAGGGCTATGGGAGCCCAGAAAAGCAGGCCAATAGCTTAGTGATTTTCAGGAACTGTCCTGAGTTTGATGTGAGCAAAGCAAAAAGAGTGTGTGACTCATACATGCATTTATTTACTCAAAAAATATTTATTTGCTTCCCGTGTGTGGGCAGTACACAGTGACTGGATTTCAAACCAAAACTTACATGGCTAAAGTGGAAAATTGAGATATATATATAATTCACCAACAATGAAATGCACAGATCTTAAATGTTCCATCTGAGGGATTTTCACAAATGTATGCACTTGAGTTACCACCAGCCCAATCACAATAGAGACTAATTCCATTACCCCGGCTACAAATACACCCTTCTTGCCTGCCAGGTGAAAATGGATCTGAGCCCTTTAATTTTTCCCCAGGCCAGCTAGCCAGCCACACTATATCAGCAGAGGGCGCTGTGGAGTCTGTGCGGCAGGAAAGGTCCTGCATCCCAGTCTGCGTGGGCTCCACACCTGCAGCCTCTCCAGTGCCCGGCCGCCACAGTGCGCAGTGGGCAGTAGCACCCAGAGGCTTGCAGCTTCCCCAGCACCCCTTTGCAGGCAGTTCTCTAGTGGGGTGCCTCTGGGAAGACACCTTCTGAGAGCAGCTTTTGTGGCATCTCCCAGGGCAGACTTCTGGTAAGTTCCGCAGGTTGGATTTCTAGCAGTTTCCACCAGTGTGGGGCCAGGCTAACACTTGGCTGAGCAGTGAGCCACTGGTATTGCTCATTGTATTTTAGCAAGGTCTGGCTGTCAGCCCTGGAGGGGTGTGTGGGGGAGGGGGCTTTGCAGGGGGCTCTCTCCCCACCCAGGGGCTTTTCCTTGGGCACTTTATTCCAGCCTTAGAGGGTGTCTTACTCAGGGCCCTGGATGGGAGCTCCTCCTGGGTGGGCGTCTGCTTCAGCCTGGTGGGCGGTCTCGTCCTTGGGGCTCTAGGCTTTGCATCTGCCCTAACGGGCTTTTCCTTCACTCTTGGGAGGCTCTCCCTTGTTGGGGGGGGCGGTCTGTCTCCTCCTGGTGGGAGGTCACTGTTTGGTGGGCTCTGTGCTCCCTATCAGCTCAGGGTAGGGGAGGGGCTTTTCCTTGGGGGTTATACTTCAGCCTGGCTGGGGACCCCTCCTTGGGGGCTCTATCTCAGCTTGAGGAGATGCTTTCTTGGGGACTTCACCTCAGCCTGTTGTGGGGGTCTCTTCCTGGGAAGCTGTTCTTGGGAGATCTACTTCAGTCCTGGGGATGAGGGGGTTTTTCTTTGGGGTTCTAGCTCAGCCCTTGAACGGGGTGCCCTGTTCCTTGGGAACTCTACCTCCTCCCTGGGGAGCTGCTTCTTGGGGTCTTTATTTCACCTCTGGGGGGACTCATCCTTGAGGGGGTCCTACCAAAGCCCTCAGTGGCTCTTCCCTGGGGACTCTATCATTGCCCTGGGGGGGGGGGCGGATCTTTAGGGGCTCTGGCTCCCCTCTGCGTTTGTGGCTGCTCCTTACACCATTCCCACGTTAACTGTAGTGCTGTGCTTCCTTTATTAGCCAGTGCCTCCTCCATCCAATCCTCTATTACACGTTCCCAAGTCTTCATAGGAAACTCTCTGTTATTAGCACTGTGCGGTTTCTTTTTGCTGATGGGACCCAAGCCAAGACTGAACTGCTGCCAGGCGCGGTACCAGGGGATGGGACTGCAAAGGGGTCTGCAGACTGGTCTTCTCATGCCTTTGGGCTGGGGCGGGGCCCTGAGCTCCTTGCCAGTGGGCAACAAGATGCTAGTAACCTAAGACAGGTAGTGGCCTCACAACCTGCTACCCGTGGTTGATTGGGATGAAGAGCCACCGAGGCCTGCCCCTTGGGAGCTGGAGTGAGGCTGCACTTGACTGTTAGGGCAGTGGCGACAGCAAATAAGGACCGTGGGTCGGGATGAATGCTTTCAAGGGCTCTCAGCACTTGCCGAGAGGAAGCAGCACACGCAGGTCCAAGCGCTCCTCCCGCGAGGGAAGGTCTGAGAGCCAGGAGGCTCCCAGCATGGCCCTGCTAGATGGCATTTCTCGGAGCCGCAGGGCGGATATTGCTGGAAAGAAACCATGGCCTTTCATTTTGTTTTTATCTCGCCGGTTGCTGAATGACAACCACAGTTGAATTTACAGCTTGACAAATTCCTCATGTGAAAATTAGGGCATTGATTTGGAAAGACAGGAGCCTCGAAACGTGGAATGGGGAACATCTGTGGGACCCCGATGAAACGGATGGTCTTAACCCCCAAGTGGCTCTGAGCCTCCCTTTTCCGTGGTGGGAACTTGCCGTCCAGTGTCTGAGGAGACTGTTCTTTCCCTGTTAACAACAACAACAATCCCTACAACCTCGGCTGGAGCAGGTGGCCCGAGAGAGGAGTCCCGTTGTTCTCAAGGCTCACCGCAACCACCCCCTGTCATCACTAGACTTTAGCTTGGGTCAAGCTCAGCATGCCCCATGGTGATAGGACACACCATGACCTAGGAGGAATCACCAAACGTATTGCACGGCTTTGCTAGTGTGTATTGCACCAACCTGGGGAACATGCGTGGCAGTGCGTGCTAAGGGTTTTAGGCTGAAGAGGGCAGGGAATAGCCCTGGGTTGGGCTGAATCGTTGCTATGGATGCCCTTAGCAGGAGTTCTGAATTTGGTCATTAGTGTGTGCAGCTGGAGGGGGCTCCAACAACTCACTTCATTGATTGTCTGGAATTTGGACCCAACTGTGGCCTACGGTTAATGTGGTTGCGATGTCGTGATGTGGAGGAGGGACTCCAGAAGCTCGGGGACACAGGGGCATTGGACAGGATTGCTATGTGCAGTCTGCGCTGCTGACCCCCGAGCTGTGTTCCCTAAGAAGGAGCAGAACTTCATGAGTGAGGGGAGGGCATCACCCTTTAAATGCTCCTCGGCTGCTTTCTTGTAGGCGGGGCGTAACAGCAGAGGCTGCCTCCCCTGAGATGGGCTACATCTGGGCCCTTTAATTTCACCCCCAGGCCAGTTTGCCAGCCAAGCTTTGTCCATAGAGGGCGCTGTGGAGTCTGCGCGGCAGGAAAGGGCTCTCCAGTGCCCTCCACCACAATGCACAGTGGGCAGTAGCACCCAGTGGCCCGCAGCTTCCCCAGCACCCCTTTGCAGGCAGTTCACTAGTGGGGTGTCCCTGGAAAGACACCTTCTGAGAGCAGCTTCTGTGGCATCCCCCAGGGCAGACTTCTGGTTTCTCCACAGGTTGGATATCTTCTAGCAGTTTCCACCAGTGTGGGGCCAGGCTAACACTTGCCTGAGCAGTGAGCCACAGGCATGCCTTCAGCCAGGTCTGAGTGTCAGCCCTGGAGGAGGTGGGTGTGGGGGGTACTTTCTTAGGGGTTCCACCTCAATCTTGGGGGTGAGGGGCTCTTTCTGGGGCATTCCCACAGCCTTGGGCATGAGGGGGGTGCTTCTTTGGGGCTCTATTCAGCCCATATTGGGGGCACCGTTATTTCAGGGGCTATGTGTCAGCCCCTAAGGGGACTTCTCCCCGACACTATCCTCTAGAGCGGTGACGTTCACTGGGGCACCACAAGCATTCTTAGCACATGCAACGCCTGACGATTTAGTCAGGGGCACTGACCTCTTTTCCCTCAGATTGTTGAATAAAAAATGACAACGGCCAAGGCAGCAGTTGCCATCTGGTACAAATGAATCAAAATTATACCTATATATATATATTTTTTTGGTCAGGTCAGCAAAAAAATATGTTGTTTTTTTTTTTATGTGCCGCAGCAGTTCAGTGACTAGTGTATGGGTGCCACGAGATGGAAGAGGTAGGACGTCGCTGCTCTGGACTTCTCGACGTCTTTCTGGCCAGTCCCCTGTTCATTCAGTCTCCTGTTACAGTTAATAATTCTTTGGGTGAACCTTTCCCTTTCAGATTGCTGTGTGGTGTCTTCCTCCCGACTGGTTGCGAGGTCATTCATGTTGTCCGTATAGAGCATGGTCTGTGTATCAATTCTCATGTTGCTATCTGCAGTTTGGGGCTGTTCTGAGTAATCTGCTGTGGTGTTTCGAGTGAAGAAAGAGCCTTTTTGTTTGCCCCATGTTTTCACTTCTCTCCGGTGGACACTTTGCTGGGTTCCTTTGCGAAGGCCTGGCCGAGGGTGGTTCACTTTGTCTAGCCCACAGGAGTGTCCAATCCTTGGCCTGTGGGGCGCATGCAACCCAGGATGTCTGTGAATGCGGCCCAACACAAAATCATAAATTTACTTAAAACGTTATGAGATCTTTCTGTGGTGATGTGTTACAATGTATTTAATGTGTGGCATAAGACAAGTCTTCTTCCAGCGTGGTGCAGAGACGCCAGAAGGTTGGACACCCCTGGCCCTCGAGGGTGCTGAGGAGCTCCTGGGAGTTTTGTGGGTCCGTTTTTTATAGCAGCGATGGGACTCAATGTGGGTCTTAGAGGGATTGCTTGGCCTTGTGTCCGTGGGTGTGTGGGACACCAACTTGCGTTTCCCCAGATGAGGGTGGCAGCTCGGCCTACGAAACCCAGGGCATGTGACTTTGCTCCGTCATCTGTTTCCAAACCTGTGAAATGGGCACGCCCACATGCACCCAAAGGATTGTCGACGGTGGGGGGGGGGTACTGCCTGAGGGGTACTGCCCGAGGGGCATGCGGCATGGGCTGGCACGGAGCTGGCACACAGCGGGTGGTGCCCAGCATGCTGTTAGCGTTAGGTGTTTAGGCCAGGGGTGCCTGTTTCTCCCTGGCACCAGCCATTGTGCACCTAGACGGGTGGGAAAGGGTTCGGCGCCCTGCGGGAGGCAACTCTGGACCCGGAAAAGGCGGGATACATCTGCCAGTTGTTGCCCAGCACCCGGTGCTTTCCAATGCCTTGTGGCTTCCGAGGAGAGGACCCTCAAGTTGGCTTTGGATTCCGGGCTCCATGCCTGGGCCTTACAATCCCCTCAGCCAGCACCCTGCCCATCTGGGCCCAAGCCACGGCACCGCAGCACGCCAAACAGCTGTGATTAGTCAAATAAAGTTTCCATCTGTTGAGGAACTTACGAATTATTACTATAAAACCGATTGGAGGAGAAGGATGCGTCTGAGGGGGCAAACACCTCTAATTAGGCGCAGTAGCGAGTTTCAAATAAGGCTGCAGGTGTCTTTATTGGAGAGAGCCAGGTCCCCAGCGCTGCCTGGGCCGGAGGTGGCTGGGCAGGTGGGGGCGGGTCCTTCACTACGGAGGGAGGCGGGAGAGGGGCTGCTGTATGCAAACCCTTGGCGGGGGCATCGTGGCATTTGGAAAGATCCTGGTGCGAAGGGCCTGGCGCCTGGCACACCGTAGGTGCTTCACGAATGCACATTTCTGCTCTCCCCACTTCCTCCCTCCTTCCCCTCGGGACTGAGCCGGGCTCCTGGACAGAGGTGGCAGTCTCTCCAGGCCATGTTTTTGCTGTCGTAGACTCTGTGTGACCAGTCCACATATGCTTGCTGGGCCTGTATAGCTTCATCTTCAAAATGGGACCATTCATTTCCAAGTGGCCCATCCCCAAAGGATACTGGGAGGGAAGGTTTTTGGGGATGTGGGCCCAACCTTATTCTGCTATTAATTCATGGCTTTGCTCTAGTGCCAGATTCATTTTAACCCCTCAGTATCTGGGGACAGAGATGGCAGCATGGTGGGCTCCTCCGCATTGGGGATGGGGAGGTTTGGGGGGTTGAGGGGCTTGTCTCAGGTCACCTGGATTCCAGGAGCTCCTGCTTTGTTGGAGGGACATGGCTTTAGACATCCGACCCTTGATCTTGCTTGAGTTGCTGAGAGCAGGACCACAGCAGGGGGCCAACTCAGGCTCCTGGCGCTGAGGGAGGGCCAGCAGGTAGGTGGTGTCGCTGGAAGGGACTCGCTGGAAGGGACTCCAGCTGGACTCGCTGGAAGGGACTCGCTGGAAGGGACTCGCGTCCCAGGACTGAGGATGAAGGTGTGTTAGCCCACCCCAGAGAGAGCGGCCACAGGGTCCAAACCCTCAAATGCAGGCCTGGGCCTGAGCGTCTGAACACACACAGCGTCCCAACTACTAGGCCGGGGGTCTTTTTATAGCCACTCTCTGTCCCTCTCTGCCTATTCCCCATCAAGCACAAACTGGCCCCCTACCTCTTGGGCCCCTTAAAATCACAGGCACAAGCTCAGGCCCCTACTGCTGATCACACTTTCATTCCTTAGTCAGCTGTTAAAAAGCTCACACTGTGGCCAGCAGCCAGGGAACTCAGTCCTCCCAGGCCCTGGCTCACTCCTGGCAGGCAACTCTTGCTCTGGGTCCCCCATTCTCCACCAGGTGGGTTGACTGTGACCATTTTGCACTGGTTTGCCCTGTGTCTGGAGTCTGCTGGTGCCAGTCTCTGGAGTCAAGGGCGCTGGGGCTAGGAGGGGTGTGGGAGGGCAGGGGGCCGAGCAGGGGGCTGGCTGGTAGCTGGGTTGCTCAAGGAGCTGAGGCCTCTGGAATGGGTAGACCTGTGGAAGGGGCCGCAGACCGTGGGTCCCCTCTGGTAACTGGGTCCTTTGGGCTGAGGGGGGCTGTGGAGGAGAGACTTCAGCCCCATGGGGCTGCCAGCTCTGCAGTTGGCTGTATGATTGGAGTGGGTCCCCTGACCTGGCCGGGACTCAGTTTTCCTGCCTGTGAGTGGGGATGATAAGTCTGCCTTGCAGGGTCCAGGTGACAATGAAATGACAGCGTTTGTATGACAGGCAGGCTCCTGGCCAGGAACGGGTGTCCAATTCCTTGTTTGCATTTCCGATTGGGCCAAGGGAAGGGGCAGAGGTGCGGGCCTTCCTTTAAGCTGAGGCCTCTGAGGACTGACACCTCTTTGTGGGGGAAGCTTCTGGGGCCGGGGTGAGCAGGTTGAGTCTCAGGAGTTCTCCCCAGCACCCAGCACCCAGCACCCAGCATCCATTAGGGGATGAAAAGCTCTGGAACAACGAGGTTTTGTCTTTGGATGAGCGTATGTCGTGCTGATGGTTTTGTTCCTGCCTGGGTTTCATGGTGGGTGGTGGGGGTGCAGGGGGTCCATCAGTGCAGCTCCTGGGTGGGGCCCGGGCTGGGCCAGGGTCCCCGCTCAGTCTCCTCCCTCCTCTGTTCCCTCCAGCCCTCCCCACAGCCTGCCACCTGTGTGACTTCAAGGTGAAAACAACTCGTCATCGCTCCCAGTTCACACTTAAGGAAGCAGGCTGGGCTTTGGGCTGGGGTGGGGACGGCTGGTTTCACACCTCAGAGATCAGACTTCCTGTCACTATAACAAATCCATCACTCGTTTAATGAACATGGCCTCTTATGTCAGACGCCATACCCGGGGCAGGGGATGCAAGGCCAGAAGCCAGCCCTGGTGGCACCTCGGGTCTTGTGGAGAGACAGGTGATGAGTGAGCAAACTGGCCCTGAAAAGGTTTCAGGTGATGGTCAGCGCTGTGACTACAGTGGACTAGACGTGCCAGGTATGGGGGTGGGGTGGGGGGTCCTTGGAAAGGCTCCCCCGAGGGCTGATGTCCCTGGCTCCTCACGGTCCCATTTGCGTGCCCCCCACCCTGATGGTTCTCCCGTCCCAGATTCAGGGAGGCCTGGATCCTGTGCACCTGGTCTCCCCTGCACCTGGCAGTGTTGGGAGCCGCCCAGGCCTGGAGCCCACAGCTCTGAGTGCCC
>PVKM010045758.1:0-11885 GCA_004027735.1 Carollia perspicillata
GCGAGGATCTTGCTTATATCCAAATACCAAATACACCGTATAACAGGGACTAGGGTTGACGGCCACTTCACCCGAAGTCAAGCCCTGCTCGAGCTGAACACGCTTCTGGCTGGGATACAGCGGGACCCCGCAGCCCGCGGCGCGGGAGGGGCCCGCGGGGCAGAAGGGCGTCCTGAGCGCGGCAGAGGGGCGGTGCCCCGCACCCCACCCTAAAGAAGGGGAAGCCGGGAAAGCCAGGCCACGCCCAAACCAACGGGAGCCAACCAGAGCCAGGAGCGTCTGCGGGAGGAGCGTGGGGTTTGGGTCCAGGACGCTGGGGTCCAAATCCTGAGGCTGCCGCAGGCCGATGACTGACAGCGCCCCCCACAGCCCCTCTGAACCCAGAACACTACCAGCTTCACAAGTTACTGTGAAAATTCCGTGAGTGACATGCAGGGAAATGGAAAGCTCTGTGGCGCTTTTAACGGCGGGCTGTTATTAGAAAGAAATTAAAACGCGCACCTGAGAACTCATAAAAGTAAAAATAGAATTCAGTGGCCGGTACTTTATAGATCATGACGGCGTTACAATTTAGTCCCTTTCTGCCCGCACAGGGCCACAGCAGGGAAATGAGGCAGCGACACCAACAGCTCCCGGGGGAATGCGTTGGTTGCACTTGCAAACCTGCCCTAGAGTCCGCCTCACTCTCCCCGATCCAAACGAAATCCACTGAGGGGGCGGGGGATACTTAGACCGACTGATGAAAACCCACTCAACACTGATAACTAGTGCTCAGGAGGCAGTTGCGCCCCCCCACCCATCCGGGTGTCCCTTGTCCCTCCAGGGTCCCCCAGCTGTTGCAGCTTTGGCAGGACCTGCTAAAACAATGCTGACCCAGCTTTAGGTTTAGGCTTTGGATTCTTTCTCACCAGCGGTCAGTTGAAAATTACTAACAAGTAGCAAAGTTGGAGAAGAAAAAAAAAAAGACAAGCGGCAAGGGAAAATCAACGCAGATAAGTGAATGTTTGTCCTAATTCTTTTAGCTCCTGGAGTCCGCGTGCGGTGGCAATGCCGCTGGAAGGCCAGGAGCGCCCTCTAAGGGCCGCGGGGCGCAAGCGCCGTCGCCAGCCAAGGCCAGAGCGGAAAAAGAAGGAACTGGGAGAAAAGCCGAGAGAAAAATCTGTCCTCCACATGACATCACCTAATACTCAGCGGCACAAAAGTTCCATAGTCACAATTTCTAAATCTTAACCATCTGGTCCATACTGGAGAATTTTTCTTAATTAGATAGTAATACCACAATTCCCCAAAATTGAACTTATTCATACTCTTTGTAAGACAAGGATAACCTCTAGAAGGACGGAAAAGAGGATGTTTGCTCATATGTATAACGGATAGCTCCCTAATTCCAAACGCCCTGGCGTATGGCTCCAAACTGATCAGAGAAATAATGAAACAATTTGCTCCCCCCTCCCCCATCCCCAGCTACCCAGTTCTCCTCAAAGGAATCCAAGGTTTCGGTTTCTGATCTATTCGAACAAAAACATCTACAGATGAACAGGTGAAGACATATGTATTTTTCTATCTCCTTGATTTTTACACCTTTAGACACTCACCTCTATATTTTCTAGCTACAATAAAAGCTCCTGAAAAGAGGTTTAATCATAATTCAAGAAACCCCCAAATTCCATAAGGAACAGTGAAAAGAAGTCCGATCCCTGACCAGCGAAGCAAGACAGGGCTTCCCCCCGAAACCCGCCCTCACCCTGCAGAATAATGAACCCCCGAGGTGTGCAGGTCCTAATCTCTGTGACCTGTGAATAGGTGACCTCCCGTGGCAAAAGGGGCTCTGCAGCTGTGATTACACTAGGGTCCGGAGACGGGGAGATCGCCCCGTGGGTCCAGTGTAATCACAAGGGTCCCCATCCGTGAAGAGAGCAGGCAGGAAGTTCAGAGTCGGAGAAGGTGATGAGTGCAGAGGTGGAGGGTCGCCCATAGGGGCCGTGAGCGGGGGAACACAGGCCCCTCCAGAAGCAGGAACGGGTGAGACTGGATTCTCCCCTAAAGCCTGCGGAAGGAACACAGCCCCGACTGCAGCCCACTGAGCCCCATTTCGATCTCTGACCCCCCAAACTATAAGGTAATAAATTTGTTTGGTTTTAAGCCATGAAGCTTGTGGTAACGTGTTACGGCAGCAATGGGAAACAGCCATGCCGATAATGCTCTGGGACTGCCCGGTGGCGTCTTTCCAGGGACGTGAGTCGTCTCTGCAATTCGGTGACAACCTCTCATGCCACAGTAATGAGCTGTGCGCTCAGCTGAGGGATCGAACCGTTCTTTCATCTGGGTGGGCTCCAGCGCCCACAGCACAAGGCAAGGCCATGTTCACGCCCTGCTCTCAGAGAAGAGAAGTAGGAGGGAAACACGGCAGAGCTGGAGGCAGGCTGGGCCACAGGAAGTCCCGAGGGGGCTGCTACACTGAAAGGAAGCTGCCCTTTCTCTTGGTCCAGTGTTCTCAGAAAAATGCCTCCATCCTGGAGGGGCGGGCGGGGCGGGGGGTTACTTGCTCATTTTGTTTCATGTTTTAATTGACCAAGTCGAAGGGTGTATTTAGATCTTCACGATGCCTGGCAAATCACCTCTATTTTAAGGAAAATCCTTCTGAGGTGTGGTGATCCGCCACTATTAATGTGGCTCTCGGTGATTTCCTTACAGGGATTCTGGCCCCAAGGGTCTGGGCGGCAAGGGAGGGCCGCACTCCAGCCACCTGCTGGGCGCAGGCGGGACTGCAGCCGGGGAGGCTGCCCCGGCCTGGCTGTCAGACCCAGAGCACAGAGGGGAAGCCTCCTGGAGCAGCAGACGAACTAAATCATGCGCCCCACGATCTGCTTCGCAGCCTGGAGCTCTCTGCAAGTTCCGTCTGCGTCTCCCTCCTATTTCACCTAAGCGCTGTAAATACCCATTTCGAAATGTGCTGGTCCTCCTCTGTCCATTTCTAGTCCAGTCATTATTCCACTGCACACGCCCCGGCCACACACTGGAGAGAAGCGCCCGCGGGAGCTTCAGCGCCAGCATTTCGCGGCTCGAGAGCGCAGCGCAGCAGGCCTGAGGAGGTGCCGCGGGCAACCCCGACTTCAGACACAGTCGCGGGGAACCCGAGGCAGGTGGCAGGGGACGCTCACAGGAGTAAAGTGGCAAGCATCATGAAGCCAGTCTGGCATGGGTTCCATTCCAGTCCGTCTTCTAAAACAAAAATGCTTTTAACATTCAGAAAATTTTAATTTGGGGGGGGATGCCATGGGTTGTAGGTGGGGGAGTCAAAAGGCTTCTAAATAGTTTTATTCTTGTTAAATACTGTACAAAATGTTCAGTGACGGCTTTCCTGGAGATTGCTAGCAGAGACGAAAACAGAACCTGCAACTAACGCTGTCTTTTATTGGGGGGGGGGGTAGTGGCATTGGACATCCCAGCACTTGGTGTGACCCCAAAGCAAGCACTGTGCCTGAGGCTCCCACAAAAAGAATCACAAGGCGATGTGACCCCCGATTTCCCCCTTTCCTTTGTGGTGAGAGGGCAACAGAGACACAGAAAAAATGGCCCTCATTGGAATCGCATCTGAATTTTTATAACTCATCTGGGAGGGAACTGTACTGACAAAAATGTCAACTTCTCGGATTCCTGCGAGCCGACGACATGACTGAAAGCCACCCGTTTGAAGCGTGGAAATTCCTGCGCAGGGAACAAGGGCCACCGAGGCTCGGGGATTAAGAAGGAGAAAGCCCCACAAACCTGTCCGGTCCGGGAAATCTGACAGCGGCGCGCCGGCGATTTCTGAAAAGTGTCACTCACATCGCAGCCCCCAAAGAAGACATCCAGCCCCAGTCTTGGAGGGGAGGGTGAGCTTCTCCCCAAACCACTGTTTCAATCTCCTCTCCCTGCGCTCAGGACAAATGCCATCTCGCAGCTCCCAAGTCCCCACCGGGATGCGCGGCCTCCGCGTGAGTGAGGCTTCCCTTAGACGCCACGGTACCAACCTTTCCTCCCCACAAGCTTCTGGAACAGACCTGCCTGTCTGCCACCGACAGGCATCCCGGCCTCGGGGCAGGTGAACGGGAGGGAAGAAGGATGTCTCGGGGAAACTCTGGGTGAGGGAAAGCAGCACCCCGCCGCTGCAGCGCCAAGAAGTCGCTTTTCTCCCCGACCCCGCCGTGGCCTGAGTCTCCCCGGGAAGTTAGACGGGTCAAGTCGCCCGACGCCCGGGCGTCCGCCGTCCAAGTTGAAACCGAGCACTGAGCTCCCCTGGCGCAGACGGCGTCCCTGCTCCCTCCTCCAGCGCGCGGGGCTCCGAGCGCCCAGGCTCCGCGCCCTCGGCCGGCCCTCGGAGCCCTGACTCGCGAGCGATGAGGACGCACAGGTTAGTGACACGACACGCAGCCAGCACAGAGCGGGGCGGCGGTCCCCGGAGCGACAGACGGGGTGGGTGTGCGTGGAGGCGGACAGAGAAGTGGTGAGGAGGCGCGGAGAGCCGGGCAGCCCAGCCCGGGCTGCGCGTACCTGGAGCCCCCGCGGAGGAGACGACGGGCAGCAGAGCTGCCAGGAGCAGCAGCGCCGCCCAGGGCAGCAGGCAGCGCGCGCGCGGGGGCGCCCTGGCCTCGGTCGCCATCGGGACGCCGAAGTGCGCGGCGGGCTGGGCGGGGGGGCTGGGCGCTGGGCCTGAGTCGGGAGTGCAGAGGCGCCGCCGTCGGGTCCCCGCCGTCCGCGTAGGTGTGTGCGCCCTGCGCTCTGCCCGCCGCGCCCCGGCCCCGCGCCGATCTCTCCCTGCCCGCGTACCAGCCGCCGAGCTCCGCACTGAGGCAGGCGGCCACCGGCCGCGCCTTTTAGCCGCGTGCGGGCGCCCCCTGCCGGCAGCGGGGCGGCGGGGCGGTGGGGTGGCGGGGGTGGCGGGGGTGGCTGGGAACGTGGCCCGGGCTCGGGGTGCCGATCGCCCCGGAACCCCGCTTGGTGTTTCTGAAAATTCGGTGATTGACGTGCGGGACGGAACGGCTGGGAAAGTTCCTCCCACTGTCTAACCTCTCTCGTTTTCTGGCTCGGAAAATGGCCCCAGGCGTCCAGTCGCTGCCAAGCCCATGAATGCCCCACGTCCCCTTAAATAAATATCTCTGGTTTCAACGTCAGGGACAGGGGCCAGGCCCCCTCACGTCCATCCGCACTCCGCGGTCTTTTCTTCGACTCACCCAGGCCGGCCTTCCCCACACCCCGTGCACCCAGGAGAGGGGTTTACTGTGCTTAGACGCTGCGGCTCCTGCTGTCTCATCGGTGGAGCTCAGCAGCCGGGTTGAAAGGCAGCCATCCCTAACTAAGTACGCGAAGAGCCCCGGCCAAGGACTCGATCGGCCTCGCTTCCTCCAATTCCTACAACGCCAACACTGCCTAGTTTCCCCATTCCGGAATCCCACGCGTTAGCGGCCAGCTCCCGGCCTTGGAAGCCTCCGGCGCGTCCACCTGGACTGGAGCGCCCCTGGAGGCGACGCGGCCGCCTGCGCCAGGAGGGCCCCGGGGCTGGGCGCCGAGCGCTCTTATCCGCCCAGCGAGTCCTCGCAAATGTACCGGCTGAAGCCGCCAACCTGAAAAACTTGAGCAGATTTGTATCATTTCGTGGAGAGGAAATAAACTGTAGGCCGATGAAACAGAGACATGCTGCCTCTCTTTTCTGAAACAAAACAGCGGCACGTCCATGCCAACCAGCCCTGGGTGGCGCTGGTGCCGCTCGCCCGACAGCATCCACATCCACAAAAGGTACGGCCCTGCAGCCTTCCCTTTCGGGAAGCTCTCTCCTGGGTCCCAGTGAGGGCTCTCCTTCAATCAGCTGGTGAGCTCGGTGAGCAGCCCCTGGAGTCCGCAAGCGTGTTAGTGTTTAAACACACACCTCCTTACATCACTCCCTTCTGTGTGTGCCCACACGCCCTTTATGGAACCATGGCTTTTGGCTGCCCAGCACCCTCCCCACCCTGCCCTTCTTTCCAGATTAGTAGTCCTGCCCCCCACTCCCATCAAGTGGCTCTAGCTTGCCTCCCAAACACCCTTCACCCCCACCCCCACCCCAGCAACTGGTCCAAGGATCCCCAGTGGCCCGAGCCTGGTGGAAGCCTCTTCTTTCTCCCAGTCATGGGTGTGGATGGATGGATGGTGGTTGTGGTAAGCCAAAATATTCCCCCCCAAAAGATGTATGTCGTGATCCCTGGAACCCTGAATGTTATCATATATGGGAAGGGGAGTCCTTGCCGATGTGATTAAGTTAAGAATCTTGAGATGGAGAGATTACCCTGTGTCTTCTGGCGGGTCTAAACGCCATCACCTGCATCCCTCTAAGGAGGAGGAGATGTGACACACTCGGAAGACAGGGGTGCGAGTGACTGACGCAGCCAGGAGCCAAGGCGGCAGGCGGCCACGAGAAGCTGGAGGAGACGAGGAACGGAGAGGCTCTTCCCCGGAGCCTGTGGAGGGAGCACAGTCCCGCCAGCATGTCGATTTCAGCCCAGTGGAACCCATACTGAGGTTTTGGCCTCCAGAACTGTGAGAGAATACATTCCTCTGGCTTTACACCTGCAAACTGGCTATTGCGACAGCAGCCACAGGACACTGACACAGCAGCCAGGGGGGGTCCCAGTCTCCGGCTGAAGCGTTGAGGGGTACCCCCCGGAGAGAATGAAGCCAGCACCTGGAGGACGCTGAACAGGGACCCAGGGTGGATGTCCTGCTGCAGCCGTGCACGTCTTGCAGATCAGTTCTCAGAGGCAAAAGTTCCATTTGGCTCCGGTGGGGGTGATTTCCGTCCCATGTAACCAGTGAGTCCAGACCAGGGCACTCTCCCATCGTGAGGAAGATGAGGATCAAGATCTACCTGTACTTCCGACCTGCCTCCCAAAGGGGCCATCGCCCCGCTAAGCGCGGGTGACTTCCAAGAAGCGCTTCTCAGTTTGTTGCTACTCACTCGCTCATTCAGCAGATACTTACTGTGTATCTAGTTCCTCCCCTACACTGCTCTAGACATGGGGGGGGGGCTGACTAAAAGCAGCAGTGATTAAAACTTGGCGGGAGGTAAGTTGAGGCAGCTGAGGGAGGGGGTGGTTAGGGCCTTCCAGGCCACCGGAAGGATTAAGGCTTTTCCTCGGAGAGGATGTGGGAGGCACAGGGGGACAGGGTAGCATTTGCGGAGCTGGGGGGGCGGGGGCAGATGCCAGTGAGCAGGCTCTTACCCTCCAGCTGAGTGGAGAGGGCACCTGGACCCGAAGGATCGCCGAGGCGGCAGTGAGGGCCAGGGAGGCCCTGGGCAGAGCTGGAAGGTACCAGCAGATGGTTTTCGGACTAACCGGGCACAGCGGGGAAGAGAAAGAGAACTGGCAATATACGAAATCACGCTGCTCCCACCCTGGTCATTTACTCTCCATCAGGATTTTTGATTTCCGGAGTTTACTCTTCCATGTCGTTTTAATAAAGTTAACACAGGACGGGATCTGCAGAAGCTCACAGGGAGGGCTCCTCCGGGGGAGTTTCGTTCCTTTTGTGAAGTGCGTGTCACAGATTGGAGCGGCGTCCTCACACAGACGTTTCAGGGCGACGTATGATGCAAAATGACCTCCAACTCTAGAGTTTTGATGTCTAGACCAGAGCAATCAATGACGTTAGATATGACTCAACATCAGGAAGCTTTACAGGCCCGGATTCTGATCTGATTACAAAGCTGACTGTAATCGAGTTCAATTTAAACAGCCTTGAAAGAAAGTTCAAAAGACTCTGACCTCAAAGTCACAGTCGCCTGTGGCGAACATGATGGTCTCACGAACACAAGGCCTCTGAAGTTTTCTTCCTTCTGGTCAATTTTGGTCCACTCTCTTGTCATCCCTGTCCTCAGAGACATTACTATTTCCACATAGTTTAAAAAATTTTTAAATATATTTTCATGATTATGCTATTGTAGTTGTCCTATTGCCCCCACTCCTGATTCCCCTCCACCCTGCACACCCCTTCCCACCTGCATTTCCCCCCTTTAGTTCATGTCCATGGGCCATACATATAAGTTATTCCGCTTCTACATTTCCTATACTTTTCTTAACCTGCCCCTGTCTATGTTCTGCCTGCCATTCATATTACGTATTCCCTGTAACTTTCCACCCCTCTCTCCTCCTCCCACTCCCCTGCTGATAACCCTCCATGTGATCTCCATTTCTGTGATCCTGTCTCTGTTCTAGTTGTTTGCTTAGTTTGTTTTTGGTTTTGTTTTAGGTTCAGTTGTTAATAAGTGTGAGTTTGTTGTCATTTTGCTGCTCATATTTTTTATCTTCTTTTTCTTAGATAAGTCCCTTTAACATGTCATATAATAAAAGTCTGGTGATGATAAACTCCTTTAACTTGACCTTATCTGATAAGGACTTTATCTATCCTTCCATTCTAAATGAAAGCTTTGCTGGATAGAGCAATCTTGGATGTAGGTCCTTGTGTTTCATGACTTGGAATACTTCTTTTCAGCTTCTTCTTGCCTGTAAGGTCTCTTTTGAGAAATCAGCTGACAGTCTGATGGGAACTCCTTTGTAGGTAACTGTCCCCTTATCTCTTGCTGCTTCTAGAATTCGCTCCTTCATTTTAATCTTGGCTAATGTAATTATGATGTGCCTTGGTGTGTTCCTCCTTGGATCCAGCTTCTTTGGGACTCTCTGGGCTTCCTGGGCTTCCTGGAAGTCTATTTCCTTCACCAGATTGGGGAAGTTCTCCTTTATTATTTGTTCAAATAAGTTTTCAATTTCTTGCTCTTCCTCTTCTCCTTCTGGCACCCCTATGATTCAGATGTTAGAATGTTTAAAGATGTCGTGGAGGTTCCTAAGCCTCTCCTCATTTTTTTTTGAATTCTTGTTTCTTCATTCTGTTCTGGTTGAACGTTTCTTTCTTCCTCCTGCTCCAAACCGTTGATTTGAGTCCTGGTTTCCTTCCTGTCACTGTTGGTTCCTGTGCATTTTTCTTTATTTCACTGAGCATAGCCTTCATTTTTTCATCTAATTTGCGACCATATTCAACCGGTTCTGTGAGCATCCTGATTACCAGTGTTTTGAACTGTGCATCTGATAGGTTGGCCATCTCTTCGTCACTTAATTGTATTATTTCTGGAACTTTGATCTGTTCTTTCATTTAGACCTTTTTTTTTTGGTCTCAGTGTGCCTGTTATGTAGCGAGGGGCGGAGCCTTAGATATTCACCAGGGCGGGGCAGCCCACGTGGCTGTGTTGTGACACTGTATGTGGGGGAGGGGTTGGAGAGGGAACAGTGTGGTCTGCTCCACTCTTGGCCGGTTTCCAGTCACTTTCCCCACTACCCACAAGCAAATTGGGGCCTGCTGGTGCTAATTCCCGGGTGAGTGGGTTTGTGTACATTCTACAACCCTGTGGGTTTCTCCAACTAACTCTCCTGTGAGGTTGGGAGTGTCTCCTGCTGCCGCTGCAACCCCCACAGGTGTTTTCAGTCGGAGATTTGAGGCTTTATTTCCCCACACTGGGGCCCCGTGTTGTGTGGTCTGTCTCGCTCCCCATTTGTTCCTCCTGGTTTATCTGCACGTGAATGTGGGATCACCCTGTCCTCCAGCCACCACCTTGCCGTGAGTCCTCTCTGCCCAGCTGCCCATCTCCACCCCTCCTACCAGTCTGGGTGAGTGTTTCTTCTTTAACTTCTTGGTTGTCAGACTTCCATACAGTTCAATTTTCTGGCAGCTCTGGTTGTTTTTTGTTTTTAAATTTGTTGTTGTCCTTCTTTGGGTTGTGTGAGGAGGCAAACCATATCTACCTGTGCCTCCATCTTGGCCAGAAGTCTCCACGTAGTTTCTGAAGCCCCTGGTTGTTGCTTCTGTCTTGTTTATCCAAACCAAACTGAGTGGGTGTCATCGGCTATTTCGTGGCGGTCCTTTACTGGCCTGCCGGCAGGTGGTTTCCATGGATCATCTTCAGCTCTGCCCGCCAGCCTGGGCTCACACACAGTGTCTCTGCCTCTCATTGCTTTCAAACAGCGCACACTCGGGGCGGGCAGCACTCTCTGTCTGCGTTGGCAGGCCACTTCTGTGTGGCAGGGTCAGTGTGAACGCCGCTCTCCTGTCTCGTGTGGACAGATGAGAACCAAGGGCAAATGACTGTCCAGGAGAAACTCTGCCAGTTTCGCAGTGCACGTCTCCCGCCGTCATCTGACGTCGGATCTTGTTCCGGCTTCGGAAGGCCCTCGTGGCTCTCGAATGCCTCTCTAAGCACCGCATTGGAATGTGTCCATGAGCCGTGACAGCAGCGGGGCCCGATGCGGGACTCACGCACCGTGGTGGTGTGCATGCGACTTTTAAAACCCGGCCAGAAGTGGAGTGAAAGAGGAGGCGTGGCCGTGGTGCTCGGAGTGCATGGGGAGGTCGTGGATTCAGACACGACAGACCTGGAGGGAAGCGGTCTCTAGGCTTCCATAGATGGGGAGAAAAGGGAAAAGGAAAAGAACACAGGCAGGCATGTAGACTGCACCTTGACCTGGGACGAAAAAAGAGATTGCTTCTCACCAGCAGTAAAGTAAAATGATGTTTACCACACTCTTCTTGAGCAGCGCCTATTTCGTTCTGGTTTCCACAACATGCTTAGAGGCGCTCATCTGATTTTACAGGGAAAAAAGCAAGGCTCCGAGACGTGGTGAGGCTTGTCCACCCCACAGGAGGGACTGCTGACCACCTGACTCCAAGGGCGCGTTCATTTCCACGGCACCACGGCACCTCAGGTTTTGAATGAAAGCGCCAGGGTCCACACAGGATGTTTCACACATCTCGGTGGCCAGGACAGATCTCCCCGGAGGCACCTCCTTATCATCCCAGTGGTGCGCGATCCTGCTCAGCAGACAGTTACACCAGGCCTCGGCGTCACATCATCCATCCGCTCGGGGCTTGGAAGGTGTGGGAAAGCAGTGGTGCTCCTAAAAAAAAAAAAAAAAAGCCATAAATACATCATCGCCTGAAACATGCTCCTTCGGAACAGAAGTTCTGACTTGTTTCACTGCAGGCAGTGCCAAGGCAAGTTCTCTTGTACAAATACACTGGGAAGCAGTGAAACCCAAAGGATTAAGATGTCAGATACACAACCCAGCCTATGAATTGTTCAGGACTCGAACTGAGAGTGTTCTGATCACCATGATGTGAGAGCCCGCAGACCCGAGTCCTGGCTTTCTGTCCCACGGCCCAGGCCACGAGACAGGCGTGCCGCAATGGAAGCGGCGGGATAGTCTCATGCTGTCGTCTGCCATGTGTCCGTGGGCACAGGGCTTGAGCTACAGCGACAGAAATCACTCGTCCATCTATTCCTTACATGACCTTTGAGAGTACCTGTTTCTGTGTCAGCGGATGTGTTAGGACTGGGGGTGCACATGTGAAGGAAGCTCAGGCAGCTCTTGCCTCTGAGAGCTCACGATCAAGGTAAGAGAGAAACAACCCCCGCCCCAGTTACAATCTAGAGTGCCAGGACAGGCCAGGACACTCACTTATGGGAGCTGTTCTCCACGCTGCCAGTCTCTGCTCTTACTTCCTTTTTCCCCGGAAGGTTTTTAACCGTGTGTGTACTTCTGGAGCCAGACTTCGAGGGCCATTCCCTCTAATGCTGTGGCACTAACGGGCCCAGTTTGGGGAGGAGGCGTCCATAAATCAGGGTGGGACAGGATCTCAAAATGTACAGCCTCTGAGTGGCAGTTGGCAGATTTAGAAGTTGGCCCAGGCATCCTGCTAGAAAAACACGTGTCTGGCTGCCTTCCAGCCACGTTTGCCTGACCGCCCACCCTCCTGTGGAGAGCAGTGCCCCGCTGGCAGTGGGTGGGTACCCCAGAGGCACCGGGCATAGAGCTGCCGTGCACAGA
>PVKM010045759.1:0-11885 GCA_004027735.1 Carollia perspicillata
GGATGGGAATAAAAGACAGAAAACTGTACTTGAACAACAATTAAAATAAAAAATTATAAAAAAAGAAACATCAACTGCACATTGATGTTTCTCTCCCTCTCTTTCTCCTTCCCATCCTCATCTCTAAAAATAAATAAATAAAATCTTTTTTAAAAAGTAGTAGTTCTTATGGAGTAAAACCTACTCCGGGCCAGCCACCTTATATACATCAACATAAAATTATTTGAATTAAAAATAACAAAACATGTCCACGCACATATTCACACGTGCATACACACTGAAGTTTTCTAGAAATCACCTTTTAAATAAGCCTTGGTCATCTTTCATAAGTTATAATTTTTTAGAGTTCAATGAATGTATTCCTAAATTTATGGTAGATCCTGTAGTAAAGTAAATTCACCTTCATTTACGTTACTTTCTACAACTCAGTATTTTCCAACAAGCAGTTAAAACACACTTTATAAATAAGCTGACAATTCTGATTAAATATTGCCCAGTTGCCTAATATGCTGAATATAACGGACTCTGAGGAAAAAAACCAGGGAGGAGCCACTCGCCTTCCCCTAGGAACGCTACATAACCCACAGCGTCTCCTCTCCGCTGAGTCTCCAAGCACCAACTTCCTCTGCTTCTCATTTTAATACAGTCAACGTTACCTTGCCTTCCTTTACGTTTGTTGTGAAATCTTCTGACACTTCTCCTTTCCCTTTCTTGTTGAAGTTGTCAGAGTCTATATTTTCCCTTCAGTATCTCACTCAGCTAAAATGAAAATTAACTTCACAGTCAAAATAAAATGAAGCTAATGGAAGACAAGAAAAAGGTAATAAGTTTATAAGAAAACTGATGCCATGCCTAGGAAAATCAGTGTCAAAAGCTGTGATCGTGTTATCACTTGATGCTACAACATCATTAACAGAGCTGATGTAAAGTTGTCTTGTATCAGGAAGTGTGTCTGAGAGTAACGCAGGTGTGGCGTGTACATACCACCCACTGGATTCCACTCAAAGTCTGTGAAGGTCATGTATTGTCAGCACATTTCAGGACCTGATACCAAAATAGCAGCCCCTTTGATGGTGAAAACAAGGCTGAAGCATGAATGGAAAACCGATTGCCTTCCTTATAATATAGAAAGCTCACATAGCAGAGTAGTTCCATCCTAATAGAAATACATTCACACATTCTACAGATCAGGAGTAGCTTGAATTGTATTCACTTGGCATATGAAAATATTTTATATCATAATCCAGACTATTTTCTCCCTCTCTCCCTCTCTCTCTCTCTCTCTCTTCCCACCCCATGCCTTCCCTACCACACTCTCTCCTCCTTGGCTGCAATGCAGATCATACTTCCTTGCTAAATCATACAAGAGCCTCAACTTTGCCTTAAATATACATAAATCAATGAAATAGGCTCCATGATTGAGAACCACAGATTTATAACAGGCTCTGCAGAATATAAAACTTAGAGAACATAATAGTATCTGTAGTATAGCTTACATTTTCACTTTCTGTTCACCTGATTTTTTTTTTTTTTGTAAACTTGAAGTTCAGGAAACTGAAAAGAACCCACAAAAAAATCTTAGGGCACCATAATAATCTGGTGTTTAAAATTTAACTTCTCCTAAACCATTTAAAGAAAACAGAGCCTGTATATAAAAGATAATTAAAAAGAAAAATACACTGCATCTTTCTCTATTTATCTGGCACTTAGAAATAATTAACTCTGAAATAAATTAGTGTTCAATTCTTTAGTATGATTAATTGCGATTTAATAAAATAACTAACTTTTATTAGTTTGTATGCATTTAATACCATCTTTTCATTTTTTTTGAAGAGATATCTTCCCCCACAGTATCTCTCTATGCAGCCAAGCCAGTCTAAAGTCTGAATCCTTTGGAGTTTCCATTTTCTTATTTAGTAAAGAGGGTCATGTCCATCCATTCTTCAAGGCCAAGCTAGCCCAGGCTCCTTTATAAACCTACCCAGGTTATTCTAGATCTGTCATATACCGGCTAATAGATGTTTTTGGTTATTGACTCTGATTTTGGAAAGTATTAATCACCTACTCTCAGTATGTGAGGTTCCCATAAAATTGATCTGATTCCAAGGTAAAAGACTGGCACATGACTGAAGCCTGGCCAAGGACAGCCTCCCATTTCCCCTCTCAGTGACTGGTTTAAGGATGGGTACATAACATCATCAGAACCAATGGAACACGCCACAGCTTTTGTTGAGATTGTTCATACAGGGTTCACTTCTTTCCCTGCAGTACTTGGACTGGTGACAGCCACCTTGCAAACAAGGAGGAAGTCTGCCTGAGAAGGGAGCTCGTATGAGAGGGACCCAAGATTTAGACAGAACAACTGGATCAAGGGACATTGTGTGATACTGTGAGTCAAGCAGCTCACAAGCTTATACCTATTGTTGGACATTCTCAATTGTAAGAGATTTTGCCTTTTGTTTAAACCAGTTTTCATTGCATTTTTTACAGCAGGCAACCAAAATAGTATTAACTAGCATATAGCAATGATCTCTCTCACTTCAGATTTTCTGTAGAAATTAAAACTGTGCCTGTTGGCATTTAATCATATGTGGGTTTAGATGACTTAGCACGCATTAATAATTGCTTATTTTTATCCCTCAGGTAGGGATTTGATTTCTACAAGAAAAATTCTGCCACAGAATCAGCCGTGTTCTCCAGTGTTAATAGGTAAACTGACATACATTAAAGTTTCCAAGAGCTTATTTGAGCACACATCGATTTGAATCGGGCAGCACCAAGCCCAGAGTGGCTGGAAGCATTCCATCAACAGGAGCTAGCAAGCAAGGTTTTTATAGAGAAGACGCTGAAGCCAAGAAGTTAGTTGATTGGTTATAGCTTAAACAGTTGCCTGGTTTGGGGAACCAACTTTGCTGTTCGTGATTGGCTGCTCTTAGGTTTCATTTTCTTGGCCTCAAGCTCTTTGACTCTGGCTTAGGGTTTGGTTGGCTTACAAAGATTACTAAGACATTAGGGCCGCCCCTGTTCTAATAATCTCCGTGTTTAAATACTTTAACACCAGCACATATATTCCATAGTTGTAAGTAAATGTAACACACAGGAACCAAAACAAGCCTTACCAAACCAAAATTCTGTTAGGGATGCTTCTGACCTGATCTTCTCACCTGCACTGTGATGGGGAGACAGGAGGTTTGCTCTGTCCAGATAGCTTCCTTATATAATTACTGGATTATTTGGTAATAAATCTGTATCACAACAGCAACACAATTGACTAGGAATGATGGCATTCCATAATGGGAGGCTTTATTTACCATATTATTTACTTAAGCATAATTAAATATACAGTCACGATAAATAGTTAGTTTCTGACGTAACGTCCCAATAATTTAAGTATTGGAAATCCTAAGGCGGGTCTTTCAAAGTATTCTTTTTGGACCTATCAGGATCAGGGCCATTTTTTCTATATATTTCATGTGAGTCATGCTGTTTTGTTACTCTGGGTGTTATAATCATATTTATGCCAGTCTGTGGTCAGGTGTCACTTCTATGTATACAGTCTAAATTATTAGTAGCATAAATATCTGTCTGTATTTGCAATTAATCAAAGTTGACTTTTTAAGTACAGTTCTTATCTTTTTTATATTTTTCTAATGCTTTCTAATAAATTTCTGTATTAGTTATCAGCACCTAAAATCTTTTTTCTGTCTAATTGGCTGTGGATGTGATATAAGCCACTATCTCTCCACACCACGCCCAATTCCTGGTCCTCTGATTGCATGGCAATAATACTTTTTCTAATACTTGCTTCATTTGCTTTAGTGCCATAGCCTTATATGCCACACTGTTTAACTGGAAGAATACTTTGCCACTGCAAAAATTCAGATCCTACTCTGAGTCAAAAAGACAAAAACAAAACAAAAAAACAAAAACAACCCTAGATATCAAGTTATTTTCTATTAATTACATTAAGCATGTTTCCTCACTGAAAGTTATAAGGATTTTGTTTTTAGTTAAATACCACAAGACCTGTGTTCCCCACAGTAATACACTTAAGATGCACTCGACGATTATACATATTGACTGATAAGAAAAATGTTGACTGATGAAGGGAATGAACACCATTTATTGTCCCTTCTCGGTCTTCTAAGAAAAGTCATAGCATTCAACATAAGTCCTATTATAGGAAATATGCTAAGTTTAGATCTATCTATTAGCTGAACTAAGAATTTCTAGCTGATGACCAGTAATTCAACAAATTACTAAATGTAACTGAATGCACATGTCAACACCTAATTTAGAAGGTCATCAACTCGACCAGAATTACGCTACCATCTTTATTGTGCTATTAACAACCTCTCCAAGAGCTGCTCTGCAGTCTCCAGGTCCTGCACCAAATCCGTTCTCTGAATACAGTTCCTAATCCAAGATTAATTTATTCAAACTTTACCTTTGTGTAACACCTATCAACTTCAAGCAGGCTTTACTGGCGCTACTGGAACTCGGGGAGTCTGCAATGCCAAAGTGTGACAGCACTGAATTCTAATATAACAGCATTTATGTTCTACGAGAAAATATGTTTTAAATCTTATCCTTTTGTATTTTAGTTTACCTAATCAATAAATGAAACTTTTTTTTCTGAAAATCAACTTGCCAAAAAGCTCTATTGTATACCTATGATACACTGCACAACGTATTAGGTAATAAGAACTTGAAGTTATGACGGTTACTTCTTTTGAAGAATTTCTAACATTAGTTACAAATATTTGAAAATCTCTGACGGCATACAATGGGATATAATAATAACTATTTGGTCAGTTCCTCTAATTCCATAGTGAGAAGGATGGGAATGTTGATGAGGGCCGAGGGAAGAGTTCACAGAGGTAGATTTGAAATTTTCAGACTGATAAACAGCATTTCGTAAGGGGTGTGGAATGAGTGCAAATAAAAAACGATCCCAAGGATGCTGGTGTCCGTACCGCGTCACCAGAGGGCAGGCCAGAAACTAACCTCAGCGCATCAGTGAAATGGATAATACAGAAAATTAAAATCTAAACAGCTCTTTTAAAAACATTCCCTTGCAGGCATTAGATTACAGGGATATAAAACTATATCAAACACGGCATTTGTGAAAATGTCTCTAGAAACTCTGAAGCGTAGGCTAGTTATCCGTTGGTACTATGATCTCACCTCTTCTGTTATCCTCTGGAAACCAAAATAATAATGCAATTGTAAGTGGCAAGAACCAAGAGAGAAAATAGTCAAGAAAAGCTTGAACTTTAGATCTTAAAAAAAATAGTTAAATAGAAAGAAGACCCAAGTTAGGCAAAACGGAAAAAAAAAGGAAGCAGATGAAGAGATAAGAAAAACACGAGGATGCAACAGTTTCCTGAAAACAAGGTGGAGACATGTTTCCCCCCTGGATTTTCTTGCATAAGAAAGCACACGTATGTCTTTGTCACCGTGGTTATTTTTATTTCACAGTTCTTAATAGACAAGCTAACCTATAATTACCAAAAAACGAATAGAGTAGTTTTTCGGATAGCAGGACACTGAAAACACATTTTCACCTAACAGGAGGTGATTAGTTGGTCGAATGTGTCAGAAAAGCTGCAAATTCCATACAAAGAATATCAATCCTCTCGTTTGGGGGTTCTATTATATCACTGAATGAAAAATACAGTCAATTCGTTAAACCCTCTTTCAAGTTTTAAAATTGTTGCACGGAAGTTGTTAGGTCATTTTTCATAACACTCCCGACCATGGCTCGGTAGAGACACAAAAGACGCAGTCAAATGAAATCGAATGAACCGAAGTTTCTGAAAATATTTACTAGCAAAGAGCAGTCTCTTAATTTTTTTATGAAAAGGTTTTTAGATTCAAAGCTACATTAAAGAAATTTTTTTGAGTTTATTCTGTGCCACACACTGATATAGATGCAAACACACACACACCCCCGCAAAAACCCCACATTTTCTCCAGTAGTCCATAATAGGCCAAGGGAGCAAGCGCTAGCTAAGGTATGGCAAGGTAAAACCATTTCATGTTTTAGTAACACGGACTCGTTTCATTGGTTGGAGATTCAAAAGCCAAAAAGGGTGATTAGTAAGGCTGCTCTGCTTGAACTGGTCACTGGATTAGTCAGGTTTCTCCGGAGACAGAGAACCAATAGCATGTATATGCATATATAACCAAAGATTTACTATGGGAATTGGCTCATATGGGTCTGGAAGGCTGGAAGTCCAGAGTCTGAAAACCCTGAAACCAAGAGATCCGATGTCTACAAGGAGAAAAAAGTAGACATACCAGCTCCCAAAGAGAGAGACTTCACTCAATGTGTGGTTGCCTCTCATGTGTCCCCCACTGGGGACTTGGCCTGCAACCCAGGCATGTGCCCTGACTGGGAATCGAACCGGTGACCCTTTGCTTCACAGGCCTGTGCTCAATCCACTGAGCTACACCAACCAGGGCCTCCTTTGCCTTTCTGTTCTTTTCAAGCCATCCACAAATTGGATGAGGCTCACACACACTGCTGAGAGAGGACTTCTGTGTCCACTGAATCACATGTAATCTCTACCAGAAATGCCCTCGTAAACACATGTGGCATTAACGTTTTACCAGTTATCTGGGCATTCCTTGGCCCAGTAAATAGATTACTACCATCACCATTAACTCCCAGGCATTTCACAAAACTATAGCTGTCTCGTCATTTAGGTTTCGGTTTAAATATTATAGTCCCATTGAGAGCTTTCCTTGATTCTCTAACCTAACGCAAAATCACACCAGTTCGGTCACATCACCCTTATTTTCATCCTATTTTTCTATCACCGTAAAAGTTATGACTTCCTGATTTTTTGTTATTTATGTATTCATTTATTGCATGTCTCTTTCCACTAAGAATACAGATTCCACACAAGCAGGGCCCATCCTTAGACTCATGGAACATTCTGAAGGATGGACCTGGACATGTGCCTTGTCTGTCTGTATGTGAAAGCCATAAATGAGAATATAAAATCTTCCTCGCCATTTAGAAGAATAACTATTTTTAAAAAAAGCAAGCAAATAATCCTAAGTCAATTATCAAAAGCTTCGAGAATGAAACACATATTGACTCCCCAAAGAGCATAGTCTCATACTATAGAGGTTAATTTTGTATAAAAAATATATATATTTAGGTTATTTACGCAAAAAAGTAATACTAATGTATTTATTTTCAGACTTCATCAAAAAGATAAAGTTTAAGGAAAACAGAAGTTGTTACAGTGAAAGCAAAACAGACTTGATGCCAAAAGCTTAAATTCTTAATTCTCTCTTCAAGTTTCAAGAAACTGGGTACCTACTAATTTCCTAATGGATCAAAGCACTGTTCTTCCACCCCTAATCCCCTTGAATAAAAATCACATAATTCTCTACATCAGACAACCTGAAACCAGTTCTTCTGTTACCCTCTACCTTCACAATTCTACTATTTTCTTTAGGACTCATTCTATAAGAGGTTCGTCCCCCAGTATGTGATGGTTTTGAAACATGACTGCAAATTCTCTGATACTCCTTGCATCCCGTGGCAGAGTCTGCGTTTCCCTCCTTCCCTTGCATCTGGATGTTGTTGGGTTGTTGTCTTTTTTAATTTGGTTACAACTGATAGAATGGGATAGAACTGACACTGCCTGATTCCTGAGGCTAGGTCATTCAAACCCATGCAGCTTTGTGTTACTCACTGGAGCACTGGCCTGTGGAACTCTGAATTGCTATGCAAGGACTTAACCATTCTGAGGAAGCCATGCTATGGGGAAGCTTAAGACAGACACATGAAGACACATGTAGATCCACCATTCAAGAGTCCAAGTTAAGGTCAAAGCTGACAGCTAAACTGAACCATCGTATTTGTGAATGAAGACAGATCCAGGTCACTCACTCGCGAATGCTAAGTCTCCTCAGCTGAGGCCACAGACATCCTAAAACAGAGAAAATCTATTTGTGCTATCACCCTCCTATGTTCTAAACCACAGAATCAGTAAGCATAACAAAAGCGCTGTTCTAAGTTGCTGCGTATTGGAATGAGTGTTATGTAGTAATAACCACTAGGCAAAAATTATAAGTTTTATCAGCTTGAACAAGAGATTCATATAAGCATGGAGTGAAAAATAGATAATCCTTCAAGAGATTTCTTGCACAAAAGCCTATCCTTACATAACCTGTTACTTATCATTAAGAGGACTCCATTTAGCCCAGAAAAACCCTATTATTTGAAGATTCTAAACAATATTTACCAGAGAGGGTATTATAGTGCTCTAAGAAACCAAGAACTCTTTAGAAACTTTATGTGCTTCAGGACTTTAATTAAAACTGGATTTGTCTTTTCTGCTTGGACTGAACTTGTAATTCTGAACTTCTGTCTCTGTCACACATTTAACGTTTTACTTCGAAATACTTCTGCTTTTCAAATATGCCTCACAAGCATGGGAAATGGCTTTTTAAAATAAGCAAACGAGCAAACAAAGGACAACAACAGAATATAGCCTATCCCTCATCAGTGGTTCAACCTAGAGAATATTTTCTGACAGTGTGTATGGCTCGTTGAATTACTTAGACCAAGGTCTGTGTACAAAGGAATTTGAATCTGATTGTAAAAATAAAATTTTTAAAAATTATTTTAAAAATTTAAAATGCAATTTCTGGCTAGAATAATTTCATCTATGAAAGTTAAAACTTATTTTTGCCCAAAGGTGGTCCCTGAAAAAGACAGATTAAGTTCTACATGGTTGTGAAGAATGAAGATGTTATCAGTTAAACTTCATCAATGTTTTTGGACATCCAAGATGACATTCCCAAGACTCCCAACAAATCAGAATACTCCTTTTCCTAACAGAATGCAAACATTACTAAATGTCAAAGATTATTTTATATTAGCCTTGTCATTCCCAAACACTGACGTTAGTTATAATGTAATAGAACCTCAGTATTATTTTGTTTTGAATAAATTATATTTAGATTTTATAATCTAAACTTGAAAACATCTCTTCTTTCATAAGCATTTACTTTAATTTATTTAAATGACTAATGCAGACATAAATTCTGTGCAATATATTTAAGGGGACAGCAATTCCACAGAGCAGTACTGACCAAGAGAAATACGATGTGAACCAGAAGAAAGAGTGGCATAGAACATTTTAAATTTTCAAGCAGCTGCATTTAAAAAAGTAAAAAGAAACTGGTGAAATTAATTTTATAATACAATAAATCCTTATTCAACATCATTGATAGGTTCTTGGAAACTGTAGCTTTTAAGGGAAACAATGCATAACAAAACCCAATTTTATCACAGGCTAATGGCTATAAAGAAGAGTTAAGTCCCTATAAACTATTCCTGGTTATGAATAGCATAACCAATTTCTCAGTCAAGACCTCAAATGCTTCTCATATTAAACACTGAAATAAATGTGAGCTATTCACACATTTAAGGAAGATTAGTAAAAACAAGTAAGATAATGATTTTCCAACCCACTTATTCTAGTTCCGGGTTACTGGCATCTGGAGTCTCTCTCAGCAGCTGGAGGCACATGGTGGGAACAACTCTGACCCGGACGCCCTTCCATCCCAGGATGCACTCGCACCCACACTCACTCACACTGGGGCAGTTCAGACATGCCTATCAACCTAACATTCCCATCTCTGGGATGTGGGAGCAGCCTCAAGTCCCCAGGAAAACACCCAGACAAACGGGGAGAATGTGCAAACTCCACACAGTGGCCCCAATCAGAAATCAATTCTTTTTTTTGCTCATCAACATAACAAAATGACAATGAATGAAATTTTATTTGAGGACCTGCTGTATATATAATTTAACTTAATATTCTAGAAGTATTATAATTTTAACCTGTAATTAATAAAAACACATTTAAATGTATCTAAATATATTAGTTATTTTACACTAAGCCTATCTCGGTGTGATACAGATAGCCTTGTAGCCAGTGGTCCACAGGGTGACTACAGAATATCACCTTCCATGAAGCAATCTCAGGTTTTGTGCACTTTTATCTACTTCGGTTTTCTCCTTTAGGGCAAGGGCCAAATTATTCCAAGGACCCCAAATAATACACAAGCACGTATGAGCTGGGCCTGTTTATGAAAAAATCAATGATCTATTATTCTTCCCATTAGTTTAAATTCCAAACACCTATATGCTAATTTAATTCAATACACAGATTTAATCAAAGTTTACCAAAACTAGAGAAAGATTTAATGTAATAAATTAATCATTCCTTTGGCTGAATTATCAGCTCTGCAGAGAAATCTCTGACCACCTTCTCCCGTCTCCACCCTCCGCTCTACCACTCCCTCCATCATGGAATCTAGCTTAGGGTTTTTTCATGGTTCATGTAACTGCTTAAAAACATGTTATTTGTGTCAATCAGTGGGTCTGTTTACTGTGTATCTCTGCTCCTACATGATAGGCTCTGTGAATAAAGGCACCCTTCTTTCCTCAAGCACCAATGCTGCTCATTGCTTGGGAGAGTGCGTATCGCATCGGAGGTGCTCAATAAATATTTGTTCATTGAACGAATAAATATTTTTGTTGCATTTTAAATGCAGAGATGCTCCCTTAATGTAATTTACATTAAGCAAAGCAGCTAAAATGTTTAGAAAGCTTCCCCTAAGAGTCAATGGCTCTTAGGCTTTGTCAAGAAGCAATGCAACTTTTATGGTAGTTGCGTGGTGTAACATCCAGCCTCGATAGAAGCAAGACATGTAGGGATAGAAAACTTCACACTTGTGATGCTAAAATAAGAGAAAAACGTATCTTTTCACCCAAAATATCATCTATAGTCTGGCTAATATATACAATGCTAGTAGTCCTACAGACAAACCCATGTCTTGTTAGTGAAATAGCCTCTCAAATGTAATTAAAGTCAATAAAGAAATCAAAGGCTTAATGGGAGCAAGAATCCTCTGAGTGCATTCATGCTGCTATCAGCCCATGATGCTGTAAAATATAGGATTATGATTTGATTACCAGACAACCAAGAAAGAGAAAGGGTAAGGAGGAAAGTTGTGAAAAACCTCCTGCTGAGAGAAATCTTGGAGTGAAAAATTGTCGTGCTTAAGTCCGCAAAGAAATTAAATATAAAAGGGGTGGCTTCTGAACGTTACTGCCTATTATTTAAAGCAAAGATGTAAAAATAACTTAAGATTGACCTAACAAGATTCCCAGCCAACATGGAATTTTTGTGGGCAACTCTAGGACAGTGACCACCGTCTCTTCCAAAATAATCTCTAAGTGATAGAATTAGCCTGAAACAGAGTATAAACAACGTTTTTATTAGTCCATTTTTAAAATGAACATTATCTCAACTAGAAATTTAGTGCAAACTTTTTGTGCTTTCAAACTCAAATTTAGACCACCCTTCATCAGGTATCAAAAGCTTCAGTAACAGTGGTCAAGAGAGAGATGTACGGGTACAATACTGAACGGACCCTGCCCCCACCCCCTGCCTTCAGAAATAGTGCAGAGGGTCCCCCAGAGATGCACAGGCTCTCACCGCTTCTACATCCTAGGAGACCATGACCCCCGCACCCTTCGTTCTGTTTATTTCTGATTACCGTAAGAAGCCCCTGACTTTCCTTCTCATGTTCCACATTCTCACTTCCTTAGGCTTTGTGCATCTCCTGTCCAGTCACCCTCTCCCAGCTTTTCATAATTCCTAAACCACCACAATTCATGGTGGGTCATGAATCCCCAGAATCCTCACCCTCGACTCCAGTGGTTCCTTTCACCGTCTTGCTCAGAGTAACCTTGGATTTTCTCCAAGGATGTGTTTTGTCTATTTCTTTTCTCTCTCTTTCTGCATACCTCTGGGTCTGGTAGGGGGCTAAGTGTCCTCTTTCGT
>PVKM010045760.1:0-11878 GCA_004027735.1 Carollia perspicillata
TTCACTTTTATGGCTTGAGAATATGAGCAGATGAATAATATTTTCACCCAACTATGGAACACAGACAGGTGAGTTTTTAGGGTAGGAGAGGACTTTAGATGTAGTCAATTAATTTTGAAACGACTGTGGTTAATCAAAAAGTATATGCCAATGTGAAGTTTGGGTGTGATGCTGGACCTCAGAGGAAAAGGTAAAGCTGGAAGCACAGTTGTAGGAGTTATTGGCATAGATTAAGACTGAAGCTGTGAGAGAGTGAATAATAATATCTAAGAATCGGCATGTTATGAGAAGAGAGATACTGTCCAGGGCCAATACCTTAGGAACATGGATGGTGAAGAAATAACAGCAACAAGAAGAATCTGCAAAAGTTAATGGAGGGGACAGAAAGTGGTTAGTAGGAAATCCAGGAAAATGGAGTATTGTATAAGGATAGAGCTGCACACAGAGTTAACAGCCAACAGAATCAGTGTTCGCAGAAAGATCCAGGACTAATCGGTCCATCAGATTTTACTGCTAGGAGGTGTCGTGTGTCTTGGCTGTGTACCCTGTTTGTTCAGGGTAGTCCAAGTTGATGCTTCATTATTTTTTTAAATTTATTTTTTTTGGATTTTTAAAAAGTTTTTTAAATTGTTGTTCAAGTACAGTTGTCTCCATTTTCCTCCCCCCAATCCCCCCACCCCAGCCATCCTCACTCCCCACCCTTGATCCTACCCGCTTTTGGTTTTGTCCATGTGTCCTTTATAGATGTTCCTGAAAACCCTTCTCCCTTTTCTCCTCATTTTCCCCTCCTACTTCCCCTCTGGTTACTGTCAGCTTGTTCTTAATTTCACTGTCTCTGTTTATATTTTGCTTGTTTGTTTATTAATGGTGTTTTTCCACTCTCAAAAGCACCCTGGTTTGGGTAATAAGCTATATGGTCACATGAGTCATAAGAATCTTTGCTAAGAATAGGTTTTGTGGTAGTGAAATGAGTTTGCTGTAGGTTGAGTTCAAGGGTGAGAAAGTGAGGAAGGAGAGTCTCTTTTAATAAGGTAACTATGAACAGAAAGGAAGAAAGGGTTGAAGTAGTTGGTTGAGGAATCAATGGAGGGAATTTTGTTGTTTGTTGATTTTCTTTTCAAGTTAGGAAGAACCTGAGCATCTTTTGTGCTAAGGGAAAAGCAAACTCTAGATAGGGAGAAATGTTAGATTTTTGGGGTAATGAAGAGAGTTTCTACCAGCTAGGTTCTGAATGAGGCAAGATGGCGTGAATGTCAGTTGTTCATCTGCTTTGCTAGTCATTGGCTCCCATTCCACCACCCCAGGGTCACAGATACTGCAGGTTGTAGGCCTGCATTATGAGTGGCAGCTCCTGAAAGACAAGGCCTGTATTTTAGCAAAGGCAACATCTTCGTGGTCCTGCAAGTGTTTGTGACTTCCTCAGCTTCAACATGTGTTCAGATGCTTTGTCATTATTTTTACACTCTAATCTCTGTAATCAAATCATGGGCTTTACTGTTAACATGTTTTATTTAATACCTGAGGTATAAATAAGAGGCTGTTTATTAATAAATACATGTTTTTCTTCTCTCTTGGGGATCGTAATCATTATTCAGTCTCTGGGTATATATTTATGCCCTCAGAAGTCTCTAAATCTATACAATTCATAATATAGGAGTAAAGAATCACTAATCCACAGTATACTACTACATAATCAGTGTTAACTGTACCACATTTGAGGAAAGGGTCAGCACTGAAACCCGTAAGATATAGTCAGATGAACCACAATTAGGATTTCCATTTACCTAGGAGAATGAGAAAATGATGCCTTCAATGTTATCGAATCATGCACTGTCTATAGGATACTTTGTTTAGCAGAGAACTTTATTGCAACAAGAAGCATTTTTTAACTTAAGAAATTCTTCTACTGTGGAAAAAATGGAAAGATTTTAAAAGAAATTACTTTTTTTAAAGTTTGTGAAAGTACTACTGCATGAACTGGTGGCAGGCTTATGGGCAAAGCAGAAACTAGCTCAGTGGTTCATGTATAATTGCAAGCCAGGAGATTTAGTAGACAGTTGAAGTCGCGATCTCATTATAAAAGAGAACTCACTGCAGTCAAAGATCTGTTCCACTAGAGTTAATGTCTGGCCCGAGAGAAGCCATTTTTCAGAGGATGTCAGTAATAATTGTGATTTTCCCAAAGTAGCAACATCATATATAAATGATCATGTCTCATTTCCACTATGAGACTGCCATTTTTAAAAATATTTTAGCTTACGAAGTGTCTGACTCACCTACTTCCACAGTCAAGCGGACTTGTATTGGACTTTGCTGACTTCTTTTTCCTTCAGGTCTCTGGGAATTTAGGTCTGTAGGAGAGCACACATCTTCTCGTAGGAATGAGTAAAAGTGTGAAGAAAGGAGCAGCAGCCTTAGCAAAACGGACATGATTAAATAGTACCGGATTAAATAGTTCCGGAAGGAAAAGGGCACGAGTGGGCAGGAATGCACGAGTTGCCAAACTGGGGAGGGGGGGGGGGAGTCCCTGACTAGGCGGAGATGATGAGTAGCAGACAGGGAGAGTCTAGAGAAAGAAACCAGGCTGACCCACTCAGGAAACCTAGACAGGGGAGCACAGGGTATGGTTGTGAAGCACCATTTTCCACCTGAGAATGGAGCGCTGTGTTTAATACTAGGTTTCACTGTAGGTGGGTGGGTGGCTACCTTACTAATTCTTTGTTTCTATAATCTGCATTTAAGATAGGTTGTAGATTGGATGTTTCTATTCCAGAGCTGGTTTCCTCTTTGCATTTAACTTGGCTTCTTCCAATCTTGTTCATCTCATCGAATGAATCCACCCAATTCTCCAAGATAGAAACCGGGATATCATTCCTAAGTTCTCTGTTCCTTTCTCTTGTAGAACCAGTCAACACCCAAATCTGGTAAATACCATTTCCTGTAAGTATTTAAATCCAGGAACCTCTTGCCTCCTCCATTACTACCACCCTGGTATATCCTGTTATTTCTTAACTGGGTTTCTGTAACTTCCTCTTTCATATTTATTCTTTTCCTCTACAAAACACTCTCTGGATAACGTTTATTCTCCATACAGCAGCAAGAGAAATTTAATGAACACGGCAAATCTAATCATATCACATTCCTTTCGAAAGTTCTTTAATTGGTGTCCATTTTCTTTAGGTCGTCTTGTAACATCCTTCCCTACACGGCCTTCAGTAACTGTCTATCTCTGAAACATTTCCCTCCTTACTGTGCAATCTTTTCAGCCAGCCACTTAATACTTACCCTTCTGGCTTCATCCATAGGGGAGATTTTCTCTGATATCACTCAAGCTAGGTAAGAACCTGCTGTTTTATATTTTTTAATGCCCTGTCCACAGCATGCATCACAGTGTAATTAACTGTATTTGTTACTTGTACAATAATTGGGTTGGTACTTCTTTTCCTGTGGACTGTAAAATCCACAAAGGCAAAGTCTGTGCAATGCTGGATTCCCCGGTACCCACCACCGTGCCTGGCATTGGTAGATTCTCATTATTAAATGAGAGAATTAACAAATATTTGGCTAAAGAAGTTAATACCAGCAAGATTTTTTGTGATCTTAAAATTATTTTATTAATATATAGCAGCAGTTACTTTGGTAAGAATTCAAGATTAATCTTATTTATATTTAAAAAATGTCCTTCTATCATTCTCTCATGCTGGATTTCTGAACTTGTTAGGATGAAATCACATGTATTTTCTTGTCCGAAAAGAGCTTCTTGACTTGGTCAAGCTGCGTGTTCCCTTGTTAGTGTGTGTGTGAATGCTAAGAGTGGTTTTGCTGGATTTTCCCAGGGTTCTGTCTGTGGATATAAAGGTATTTTAGAAGAGAAAGGGTGAAAGAGCATCTCTTTCAAGCCAATCATTTTCCAGAAGTTCCATTATTTGCTCAAAGCTAAAAAAGATGGTTATAGCATTGTTTTCTATGGTAGTCTGACTCTGTTGCTACTGTGTTATAAAATGTGGCTACACACAAATGTAGATAAATAGGATACTAATTCCCAAGCCAAAGAAATGTCATTTGGACATAGTTTTAGAAACCCTGGTACAGTTGTAAATATTTGAGCAAATTGGCCTGTTAAAATGGAAAAGATTGTGGGCTTGAAATCTTGTAGAAACTGGGCACATGTCCTTTCTGTTGGCCACATTCTTTTCTGTTATGTTTCTGTTTTTGGCATTCAAATACAAAGGGAGTGTTTCTCATTCTCCCTAGTGTCTAGCACATTATTATATTTGTCTAGTCAAGGTTCCTCTTTTATTTTATTTTATTTCCCTTTTTTCCTCTTCTTTCCTCATCCCTATGCCTACTCTGAGCATTGACGGATGTGTTCGATGGGTCTGTAAACATGCACACTTCTTGAGTAAGATGACTATTGTTTTGTGTTTGTTTCAAAAGTATGTGTTGACAATGTGCTACGATTCACATCCCTCTTCTTTTTAAAAAAAGTGTTCAGGCCCTGCTGGGTTGCTCAGTTGGCGGGACTATTGTCTCCTACACCAAAACGTTGTGGGTTTGATTCCTGGTCAGGGCATGTGCCTAGGTTGCATGTTTGATCATGGGATGGGGCGTGTACAGAGGCAACTGATTAATGTTCACATGATGTTTCTCTCTCTCTACTCCCTTCTTCCCTCTCTAAAATCAATAAACATATCCTTGGGTGAGGATTAAAACTGAAGTTTAGATCTATTTATCTTACTATTTGCATATCTAGTCTTTACTTCTAAATAGTGGTTTTCTATAATATAAATCTACCACATTTTATTCTTCCATAAGAGATGGTAACTTGGTGTCTTCCAGTGTTTTGCTATTAAAAAAAACAGTATTAGAATAAATATCCATCTGTGTGCATCTTTATAGATCTCTGAAACTATTTATTTAGAATATACTTGTACATTCAGGTGAGGGATTTCTGGTAGTACATATGCACACTTAAATTCATTTGATTCTTACAGAATTATTTTTAGGATAGCTATATTAGTTCACATTACTTCTAGTAGTATATGAGAATTCTTGTTCACACATTTGCTAGGTCTGAATATTATCAACCTTTTTAATCTTTCATAAACTCACAGATTTAATATTGTATCTGTTGTTTTTTCTTCATTTTTTTAAAATTGAGGTATATTTGCCTTCAACATAAAGCACAGATTTCAAATGTGCAGCTCAGAGTTTGACAAAGGGATAAACCTGTGTTCTACCAACCAAATCAAGATATGTAGCATTTCCATCATTGCAAATATTCCTCTTGATTCCCTCTCTTATGTTTTTATTTGAATTTTCATGGTGTTTAATGAGTTTCTAGATCTTTTCACATGTTATGATAATATCTCTTGATGGTTATAGCTTCTATGGTAAATAATATCATATCTTCTGGTTGAGTTTTATTGGTGTTGGAGAATATTTATTCAAAGTCGATCTTACATCTAGCAATAGTGATGAACTCTTCCATTACTTTGAGACTCTGTGTTTTCTATTGAGTTTTCTATGCCAAAGATGAAACCACCAACTGATAGGGAGTTTTACTTCTTTCTTTTGAAGCTGACTCTTCTGTCACGTTTTCGGTGTTTCAGCATCGACTCGGACATCTGGCCGGACGTCAAACCCCAGCAGCGTGTGAGATCGTTCTTGCCGTGTCATCTTCGGTGGAATGCATCTGCAATTTGTCTGCTAATTATTTTGCTTGATGTAGGGTGGGGTTTTCAACCACTATTAAGTTAAATATTTTTGTTGATATGATTAGTTCTCTGATAGTTTGTTTATATACCATAAATAAGTATTAGATTTTTTAACTTGACTTTTAAGATGGAGCTATCTCTGTAATTCTGAAATGAGACTATTTGATCAAGATGTATTATATGTTTCATCCACTACTAGGTTTAGTTGACTAATATTCTAATTAGGATTTTGTATACATATATACACATAGATATGTGTATAAATATATATATATATACATATATCATTATATGTACACACACATGTACACACACACATATATGCCTGTCTGGAAATAGTTCAGCCATTGTTAATATAACAAGAATGGTTTGCACCACATTAATGTAGCCTGGAAGCCAAGGAAAGTGGACTGGAATACACATGAATGACCAATGATGATATAACTGTACTAGTCAGTGGGGGTGGTAGATGCCATTGAGTGAGCATCTGTATTGTGTGCCTGTGACATTCAAAATGACTGAGTGAGTAGAGCAATGAATCTGCATCAAATTTTGCATTAAGCTTGAACATTCCTTCATGGAAACTATTCGGATAATTTAGAAGGCCATAGCTATGGGCAACAACAATACAGCTGCTCACGCATCACTTCTCCTGAACGTTTTTTTTGGCAAAACATCTAATCAACCAAGTAACCCAGACCCCTATAGCCCAGATTTGGCACTTTGCAACTCGACTTTTCCCAGAATGAAAATCGCCTTTGAAAGGGAGGAGATTTCAGACCATTGATAAGATTCAGGAAAATACGACAGGGCAGCTGATGGCAATTGGGAGAACTATGTGAGGTCCCAAGGTGCCTACTTTGAAGGGGACTGAGGCATCGTTGTCTTGTGTACAATGTTTCTTGTATCTTATATCTTCTTCAATAAATGTCTCTATTTTTCATAGTACATGGCTGGATACCTTCTGGAAAGACTATATATACATCTATCTATATCTATATCTATATCTATATCTATATCTATATCTATATCTATATCTATGTATATCTATATCCATATAATGTCCTGTTCTTGTAGAACTATCTTTGATTTGCTTAACTTTCTCTACTGCTTTGTTTGTTTGATCTATATTTCACAGATTTCTCTCCTTTAATTTTATCTTATCCTTCCAAGCGTCTTTTTAATTTGGTTCTATTAACTTTCCCACTTCTCGAGTTGAAGGCTTAGCTTATCTGTCTTTAACGTTTTTTGGCTTTAGCTAAACCTACTTAAAGCTAAGCATTTCTCTTTACCTGCTTTTTTAGCAGTGTTCCATAACTTTTGAAAGGGCGCTGAACACAATAAAAAGTTGGGTGTGTACTCTGATGCACATCGTATCTCAAACATCCACTGGTTCCGTGACTTTGCTCAAATAAAGTTCTGATGAACAGTTTCTTCACCTGGAGCAGTGGTTCTCAGCTGACAGGATTTTATATGAAAAGTGATATGGAATGAGTGTTCAGTCAAAGGTGCTAGGGCTTTGCTGTTGGCTTTTGTACAGACCGTGTAGGAAAGAGCTCAACAAAAGTATTTCTACATCTGCAGTGGTACTGTGGAATACACTGCCCACTGACTCAGCATCTCTAGTTATGTTAATTTGGATACAAGGAAAACTGAAGAATTTTAAGTTACCTTGTCTTTAAGAATACAGAGTGGGGCAAAAATATGTTTACAGCTGTATGTATGGAAAACAGTACCACCGTTAATAAATAATAATACAGGAATAAACTGTGTTTTGCAAACTCAGAACTGCAAACCTCCTTTTGCACTACCCTGTATTCTATCACTGGGACTTTTTATTAATTAATACTGACCTCTTAGCGAAGTCCCGCTTTGATAATTTTACTTGGATGTGTCTGTTTTGTCCTGTTTAATTGGTAGGAATAAGCAATACAGAGCATTTATATATATTTATATATAATATTTCATATATATAATTATATATCATATATAATTATATATAAATAATTATATATGCTTATTTATGATATATATAATTATATATATAATGTAGACTTTGTCTTTTCCACCGGTTATAGAGTTTTATAACACTTGGATTATACCTTGTTTTAACATATTTTCTACTTTATTATGATCTATCTGATTATTTTTATGTCTTGTGTCCTCTACCCAAATATGTGAATTTATCAAGTGGCTTATTCATCATTACCTTCCTGGCAATTCACACACATAAGGAGACAGAATCAGTCCTGCAGGGTAGAGGTAATAGTAGGATACTTAAAGAGTGAGGAATAGAAAAATGTTCATGACAATGAGAGCTCTTGTTTAGGGAATGGTTGCAATATAATACTGGAGAGTTCGGATGTGGGCAGTTCACAGAAGGGCATGAGTATCACACAGGCTAAGGAGTTTGAAATGTACCTGACTGGTTGATGAAATACCAATGAGTTTGAGCAAGGGATTCACATGGTAAAAAGTAGATGGTTGGAAAATTAAAGTGATTGCAGTATGCAGGATGGAGAGGGAGGGGAAAAAACTGAAAGGAGAACAAGTCAGGGGGTAAATTCAGTACGTCACACATGAAGCTGCCAGTTCCAATCATAGAGGAGATTGTGAATTCAGGGGAGTCCGGTGGCAACGGAGGAAGTAGTAGATCCTGGCGACTGATGCCTATGGCAAAAGGGAAGGGGCCTCCCTTATGACTCCAAGTTATACCTCAGTGACAGCGGTGCTGATGACAGATATGGAAACTAAGTGTGACTTTTGGTGTAGAGGATTAAAAAATAAAGTAATCCCGATGAATGGAATGAACATAGTTCTGGTGCCTAATTTTTCAGGCACTGCATAGATAGTTTACATAATATACTTCTCCTGGAGAGATATTTGTATTTCGGGAATTTTGAATTCCATGTATTAAGTAATCATCTATGTGGATATGTATAGTAGATACATAGAAATGTGGTCTAAAACTTGGATACGGGACAGAGTCACTTAGTATAGAAGTGATAGTTAAAGGCATACACATAGATTAAGACTTCTCAGGTAGAATATGCAGAGAAAGCATCTCCAAAAGTTGTATTGGACATTGTGAAAATTCACAGTTGAAAGAGGACTGGGAAGGAACACAATATGTAAAATTTATTAAATACTTACTATGAACCAAGCATTGAACTAGAGCCTTATATAGGACTGAGTCTAAAGATGTTTAATTAACTTTGTTATCAAATGACTAGTAACTCGTATTTAGCATGTGAAGGTAGGTCTGTTTGAGGGCAAAATGTGTGCTTTTCTGTTATGCCACATTGTCACTTTGAATAATGCTATTCCAAGGAAGGAGGGAGTTTATATTAGGAGAAAATGATCACATGCGTAAAATGCTAGAGAGAGGTAGGGAAAAAAGTAGTAAAAGACCAGGGACTTGACGGTTAACTGCTAGTTCTTTGTAATTGTGGTATCATTAGTCTCATGGCAACCAAACACGGGGGAATCAAGGCCAGGGGAGCTCAGCATCCAGGGCTGGGGTGCATGCCACTCTCACCCCACACCTCCTTCTGGGTTCCGCCTGTTTGTTAAAGGACTATATCATTCAATATAGTTTCCCATTATGGGTGGGAAAATCTCTCTCTTGGTTTTATATCTTTATTTTTCACTGGAACAACAGTTTAACTGAATGTTAAGATTCTCCCTTAAGAGTTATTTTCCCTTAGGACAGTTGCTCCTGACATCTGTTGTTGCTAACGAGTGATCTGCTTTTACTCCAACTATCATACACGTGCTTTTAATATGTCCTTCTCTCTTTGAATGCTTAAGATTTTCTCTGTGAGATGACATTATGCAATTTCACTGAGGTGTTTTGGGTATCGACTGTTTTCTTGGTTGTTGTTCGAGTGCAGTTGTGTCTATTTTCCCCCGCCACTCTCCCCAACCCCACCCGTCCCCATATGTACTAATAGGGCACTTTTATTTAAGAATGTATACCTTTACTCAAGTATAGGACATTTTAAACATCTTTTTTTACTTCTTCCCTTTTTAAAATTTTATTTATTTATTTATTCATTTATTATTATTATTATTATTATTTATTAATATTATTTATTTTAGTTGTTGTTCAAGTATAGTTTTCTGTCTTTTACTCCCACCCCATTCCACCCTCCCAGTGCTCCCTACCTCCCTCCCATTTCCACCCCCCTTAGTTTTTGTCCATGTGTCCTTTATACTTGTTCCTGTGACCCCTTCCCCTTTTCCCCTGAAATTCCCTCCCCTCTCCCCTCTGGTTACTGTCAGCCTGTTTTCTATTTCACTGAAGAAAGAAATCAAGGAAGACACAAACAAATGGAAACATATACCGTGTTCATGGATTGGAAGAATTAACATCATCAAAATGTCCATACTACCCAAAGCAATTTACAGATTCAGTACAATACCTATTAAAGTACCAATGGCATATTTCACAGACAGAGAACAAACACTTCAAAAATTTATATGGAACCATAAATGACCCCAAATAGCTGCTGCAGTTTTGAAAAAGAAGAGCAAAGTAGGAGGGATCACAATACCTGATATCAAACTGTATTACAAGGCCACTGTAATCAAAACAGCCTAGTACTGACATAAAAAAAGACACATGGACCAGTGGAACAGAATAGAGAAACCAGAAATAAACCCAAGTCTCTGTGGTCAATTAATATTTGACAAAGGGGGCAGCAACATAAAATGGAATAAAGATAGTCTCTTCAACAAATGGTGTTGGGAGAACTGGACAGCTATGTGCAAAAAAATGAAACTCGAGCACCAACTTACACCATACACAAAAATAAATTCAAGGTGGATAAAAGACTTAAATATAAGCCGTGACACCATTAAAGTCCTAGAGGAGAACATAGGCAAGAAAGTCTCAGATATCTCACGCAGCAACATTTTTACTTCTTCCCTTTCTTAACTCTTCTAGAATTCCAATGACTTACAGATTGGAGATTCCTGGTTTATCACAACTTTTCACTTTCATGGTTTCTAAAGCGGTTTTCCCATAATGCATTTTGTATGTATTTCTCAGTATGATGAATCATTATTGATTCCTGGCTAAAATTTTTATATGTTGGGAAGTTTAACTTTTACCTTTTTCTGTAGTAATATTTTATATATCTAGCTTTTTTATTAAACCCTTTTCATATTCATCTGGACTTGTTTATCCTTTTTTATTTTCTAATAAAAACATTCATTCACTTTTCTGCAAGCACCGGGATATACTTATATTAAACTTTGTCAGATATTTCAACAAAACTGAGTTTATTCAAACTTAGTTTAAGTTTAGATTGTTGACATTTTTGACTCTCTTTTTTAAAATATGTGTTAGAACTTTGAGTTCACAGGTTCTTCTTAAAAGCCATATATAAAACCTGAAGAGTTTCTTTCTTTTGGCCCTTGACAAAATCGTATTAAAAATAATATGAAAACCAAAGACAGATCAGTAATGTTTGCATTTTAAACTAAAAAAAAACATAAAAAGATAGGACTTATTTCTTCTAGATATTAAGAATTGATTCAATTGCATATTAATTAACACAGTGAGTATTGCTTAAAGGGCAACAGAACAGAGCACCCAGAAACAGACTCAGTTAGATCTGAAAGTTTGGTGTGTGATGGATGGTACGTAACGCAGAATATACCACTCCATGCATTGTCTGTGAACACTGGCTATCTCCGTAGTCCACATATGCATCCTCGCTTTATATTCTATGCCCAGATAAATTCCAGTAAAATATAGGTCCAGTTGTTTGCAGAAACTATAGGAGAATATTGGGATGGTCCTGAGATGGAAAAGGTTTCTTCAACAGGACAGACACACACACACACACACACACACACACACACTTACACTACCACCGCAAAGGGAAAAGATGGTATATCCTATTACTATTGCTTTAAATTTGTCTCAGGAAGACACCATAAAATAAAGTTAAGCAGGAATTCACAAACTATACAGGATCTTAGTAGCACATATAACCAAAAATATTATTTAGTATCCTTGATTTTAAAAGAACTCCTAAAATTTATTGTGAAAAGCAAATAATTTACTTAAAACGGGTACATTGGTTATGAGCAAAACATAGAAGAAAATTCATGAATGCTATGTGTTCAGAGCAGCAGAAATTCATAAAAGA
>PVKM010045761.1:0-12003 GCA_004027735.1 Carollia perspicillata
GGGGGGCACTCTGGAAAAGGAAGTCGTTTTCTTCAGGAGGAGTTTGGGCCAAAGCTGTGGGAATGGGGCTCCTCCTTATTTTCTCACCTTTGTTTCCTTTCCTTTTGCTTTTATTTTCTGTAGGAGAGAAGTGGCCTTAGCGGTGGATTCCGGGGAAAATCCAATTACAAATCAGGAAACGACCTAGTTATTTCTGATGCTTAACCGCAGGGCGCCTGCTTCCAAGATCCTTGTATTAACCAGCAGTTCCTGCTGGGCCCCAGCAGCTGCTCTTGGGTAAGCGGGACAGTCAGGTAGACCGTTGGTTGGAGGATGCCTAGCCGGTGGTCACACCTAAAATAGCAAACATGCCACCAAGAGATCTGTGACATTTGTTTGAAAGGGTGTGTGATCAAAGATTGAATTGTTTCCTCAAACAAAGTAGGAAGAGTTGTCATTTTTAACACACAATTCTTAGGAGATATGGTTTACTTAGAGTGGAAAATTATGCCAGGGACAAAGTTAACACAAAGAAGGAAACAACAAAAAAGTAGGAAGAGAAACAGTTAAGTGCAGTCCATGAGTCCAGTAGTTCATTCATGCAGTCAGTGGTGTCCATCTGTCCATCCCACACAGAGATGGGAGAGTAAACTCATCAGGGAGCTGTCATCATGTAGCTAGCTCTTCCTGAACTTTAACCAGACATAGTAAATCATTCCATAGGCTGAAAACAAACAACAAAACAAACAAAACTGCACTGTTTCTTTTCTCCAAATGAAATTCACACTGAAAGTCCTGTATGAAATCCAAAATGTCTGCTCATGCGGGCAACACACACACACACACCAGCGCCAGTCTCCCTGCCGACTCAGCGCTAGGACCAAGACCAGTCCGAGCAGTAGTTGTTGAAGAAGTGAGTCAGGACCAAAGAAGGCAAGAACATCATCATCACCCTAAGCCAGTACACCCTGTAGCAGCCGTGAGGGGAGAAGGGGGTCCAGAACTAGTGGCCGGGAGAGGTTTTCTACTTCACTGTCAACTCTGATCCCAAAAGGAGACACTGCCTCTCATTGATGATCCAGTGCATCTCTCAGTGGGCAGAGGGCCCGGCTGTTGGACTTTACTGCAAACAAAACCCAGGTGGCCATACAGCTCCTTAAAGACAGAAGTCACACCTGAACTTAAAAAACCGCACAAAACTTCATTAAGGCAGTGTCTTCCTGCCCAGTGCTTGTCTTTTAACTCTGAGTGAAGACCCTTTGTCCTTACAGGTGAGGACGAGTACAGATGGCATCTAGTGCAAGCTGATCGGCAGGAGTGGGCGGGCCCTCCCTGAAGGCTCCCCCAGGACCCCCAGGAGCTGGCAGAGGAGACAGAATTGTGTTGTTCATGTGGAATTACAGTATTTTGAGTATTTTCTTCCTTTTTAAAATAATGGGCTCTTTCATATTTCAGGCCACTCCAGTTCTTTTTAATTCTTTTAAACACACAACCTCCTCCAGTCTGGCACATGCCACCATTGTTCCACTGAGGTAGCTTTAAATAAGAATACAATAACTTTAACATCCTGAATAACTTTAACTTCCTAAATATTGCACTTTATTAGCTTTATTTTTTTGACATCGGTCTTGTCTATCTCTCTACCTTTTCAGTCTGGTTTTTCTCTACTCAGTGATGAAATCTGGAGAAAGGGGGAGACTTTCCCTCATTCCATATACTCTTCCTACATGATCTCATCTAAATATATCTTCACTTACCAATTATATTTAAGTGACTACAAAATTTATGCCTCCAACATAGACCTCCACTTTGAACTGTGAATCTGTAGTACTTCCAACTATATTTTACAGTCTTCACTTAGATAAATCAAGGGCATCTTAAAATCCCTATTTACAAAATGAAGCCAAAGATAGATTTTTCTCACAATATTCATCATTGCAATTAATGACTTCATCTTCCATCAAATTAAGTAAGCAAAAACCTTAGGAATCAATCTTGATTTTTACATAACCCTCCCACCATATCAAATCTATTACAAGATTTGTTGATTTTATCTATATATTTCTCAAGTCTATTTACTTCTCTTTATAACCATAGCAACTACATAACCATAGCAACTACTCTAGTACAAACTCATCATCTCTATGTAGCCTGAGCTACAATAGCCTCCTAACTGTACTATTCTACAGATATCCATTCTTGTTTCTTTCAAATCTATTTTCCATATCAGCCATAATTTTTTTTCTGAATACAATCTGATCACGTCACACATCTATTCAAAAAGCTTCAAATAATTTTTATTGTTCTTGAAGTAAAGTGTGAAATCCAACAAGGTACTGAACACCTGGTTCCCCGATATACTTACTTAACTTCATCTCAGATCGAAACCCTTCATTCTCTGCTTTTGATCAGCAAGGTTTTGCTTTGATTTCTCACATGATTCATCCCACCTGCTGCCACAGAGATTTTCAAAATGTTCTTTTTTTTCTTTTAATGGAATGCTTTCTCCCTCTTTTTACTTAGTTCGTTTTAATAGTCATGTGTATTTCTCATAATGAATCATGACTTCATGAGAAGAATTTTCAGCCCACTTCATCTAGTCATAATCTACTAATATCTTTTTTTACTGTACCATGAAATTCTGTTGCTAACATCACATTAGTCATTTTATGATTTTTTAATGTAATCACTATAATGTGTGGTCCAACCCTCAGAGTTTAGCCATTTTTGAGGACACACTATTTTGTTTTGCTTATTATTTTCTCCTCAGTGCCTGGCACAGTGCTTGTTATTTAGTAGGCACTCAATAAATAAATGTTCAGTAAATAAATAATATGAGAAAATTCAGAACGTTGTAAATTGGGACCAGATCATTCAACACAAGGCTAAGGAATTGATACACAATAATTCTATGGGTAGGCAATAGAAAGTCAGTGGAGGGTTTTGGTTAAGGGAATACCACGGAGTGAACTATTCATCAGAAAGAGTAATATGATAATATTTGTATGTTTGGTGGAGAACTAAGGTCAGTTAGTCTAGTTGAACTAAAAAATAACAGAGATGCACAAAAAATAGAGGTTTAGTAAGACTAGACAAAAATTTCTTTTCTCAGTAGTGTCATGTGTTATGAAACAGAACAGGAAGAAGAACCAGTGTACTTTCAGACAGGTCAAAGATTATCCATCCTGAAGCTAGAGAAAAAAATAATGAAAAAATTAAAAGGACAAGGTATGAGAATTGTGGAATAATAAGATATTATTGGATCTTCATTTAAGGCTCAGAGAAAGAGGAGAGGGAGAATGATGTAGAAAAAATATTTGAAGAGTAAAAGGCTGAATTTTTTCAAAATTAATGAAAGATATCAATCCATAGTTTCTAGAAATCCAAGACCCAGAGATACAAAGAAGACCCAGTAGACATGGAAACCAAACTGCTGAAAACAAAAGTTAAAGTGAGAGTCTAGATATGAAGAATACAAGCAAACATATATACATTACCTCCAAAGGAAAAATAAAAATGGCAATTGACTTATGAGAAATCATGAAAGCCTGAAAACAGTGGATATAAGTTGAAAAAAAAACAGAAATGAATATCTAGAAAACTGTTTTTTTAATATGAAGGTAAATAAAATAATTTCTAAACAAATACAAACTTGGAAAATTTGTCAACAGAATTGTTAACTAAATGTTAAAGAATATTTATACTAAATGGACAATAGTTCTATAATCTACCCAACCTGGTAAGAAGGAATAGAAAATATGTAGAAAAATATAAAATACTATTTTTTAATTTATTTAAAAGTCTGTTGATGTTTTAATGCAAACATGCTAAAAATGTATGTTTTATAACCCAATGGCATAAAAAGAGCAAAATGCAAATTAAAACCACAGTAACATTCACTACACACACTGAAGTGGCTGTAATTAAAGTAACTGACAGTATTATATTAGCACAGACACAAAATATTTTGAGCTTTCTCTGTTTCTGATGGTTCTGTAAAATGGCACAACCATGTTGGAAAAATCTTTGACAGTTTCTAGTAACAATAAGCACATATTTATCATACACATTATTAATTCTACTTTTAAGTATATTCTTACAACAAATTAGAGTGTTTATCCACAAAAAATATTTTTATAAGTTTATAACTTTTCATTCATAAAGTAAAAAACTGGAAACAATGCAAATATCCACCAATAAAAGAACAAATGACTGTGGCATGGTATATTCAGTTAGTACAGTGAACAGTAATGAACTGTGGATGTATGCAATAGCAAAAGTATTGTTTTGATCAAAAGAAGGTAATATAAACAATACATACTACAAACTTATATAAAGTGAATGGCAGGCAAAACTTACCCATAATAATATAAATTAGAATAATAGAGAGTATTAACTGCAAAGGGAATTATTTTTTTCATATGATATCTTATTTTCAGAAAACTGTAGATTCAAATACAGTTGTAAGAAATAATAGAGCGAGATCTCATATACCCTTCACCCATTTCCCACCAATGGTAACATCTTGGGAAACTGTCATACAACACCACAACTGCGATGCTGATGTTGATACTAGTCAAGCTACAGAATATTTCCATCACCACAAGTACCTTTTTGTAGCTATATTTATTTCCCTCCTATCCTACTCTCTCCGAACCCCTGATAACCACTAATCTGTTCTCCATGGAAAGGGCATTCTGAGAAATGATAAAAATAAGCTGTGTCTTGATTATGGCCATGAGTTTAGTGTGTGTAAGGCAAAACTAAACTGTTTATGAAAATGTTTTCACTTTACCATATGTAAAATGTACTTTGATTTTTAAAATGTATATTTAATATTTTTAAAGGAAGAAAGAAATTCATCCATAGAAGTAAACCAAGTAAATGTAAAATAACAAACAAGAAGACATGAATCAAAAATAGATGGAAGTAAGAAGAAGCTAATTAAAATCAGGAAAGTAAGAAACATAAATAATATGTAAGAGAAAATTTAATAAAGTCTACAGAGATGTAGCTAAAAAGAAAATAAATAAAATGAAAGGCAATTCAAAGGCATAACCACAGAAAGAAGCACCAAGATGAAAAAACATAAAAAGAAAATGAAAATAAACAGAAGATAGATGGACAGACTCGACAATGTGTCTAATAGTCTCTCAGTTCAGACCAGAGATTTGGAGTCAAGTTCTGCTTCCTGTTATCTGGGTTACTTTGGGAGTCTCTACCTAAGTTTCTTAATGTGTAAAATGGTGATTACAATAGCTCCTACTTCACAGGGTTTCTGAGATTAAGTTAGTGGAAATACTCAAAATGCTTAGAGAAATTTCTGGCAAATATTAAATATGCAACAAACAATAGATATTCTATGGCAATTTTAGAAAGAGAAAATAAATACAATGACATACCAGCAATATTTGAAATATAAAGGCTAAGATATTTTTAAACTATAGAAATAAATAGATTCAAATTAAAGGGCATTGCAAATTTTGACCAGTAAATAAAAGTAAATTTAAAGCTATCAAAGAACATTACATATTTCCTACACAAAAAATAGCTGTACTAATGGTTAATAACTAAATTTCTAATAACTGAAAAAGATGTTAGTTTATTGTATTTAAGCAGTAAGAAAAATGGGTAAATCTAGATGTAAAAAATGGAGGGTACAAGCTAAGTATTTAGTAAAAGATTTTGTCAAATGAAATTATTGATAGAAAAAATAATTTTACTTAATTTTAAAATGATCAATCAATCTAAATTATACCAGCAAAAAAAGAGAATAATCACCTCTGCTTTCAAGTTTATTGAAATGATATATAAATATATGTGTTAAAGGTAATTCTTTTCCTAGACAAATGGAGGAAAATGAGAATAAAATAACTATGAAAAATAGAATCAAAGAAAAAGAGAGAACAAAGCTCAAAGAGGCAAATTTAAAAATACTAAATATAATGAGAGAACTCAGCAACCAGAGTAAATAAATATGTATGCACATATATACTTATATATTAAGTTTATATATTAAAATTCAGAGAGGTTAGTTTGGTGTGTGTGTATGTCTTTGTGTGTATTTAATCAACACAGAAAGTAAAGAGATGAAAAAATCTCAATGAGATTATTAATCAAACAAAAGCTAGTCTGCACTACAGTGTTACTATTAGGCAAAACAGAATTTAAGGGAAAAAGTACTGACAAAAATAAAAGGAGATGCTGAATACTGAAAACGGCAGTAATCCATCATCAAGAAATAATAGTCATGAACTTGAATACTCATAAAAGGCTATTCTCTAAAGAATACAATACAAAAAGTTAGTGATTCAAAAATAAACATTGACAAATTCATTATTGGATTTGAACTTTTGAAATTAAAAAAATATATATTTATTTATTTTCAGACAGAGGGGAAGGAGAAAGAGAGAGAGCAACATCAATGCATTGCTTCTTGCATACACTTTACTGGGGACAGGGGACCTGTCCCTCAACCTAGGAACATGCCCTGACTGGATGAAACTAGTCACCCTTTGGTTCACAGGATGGCACTCAAGCCAATAAGCCACAACAGCCAGGGCAGAACTACTGAGATTTTAACAAAATTTTATTAAAAACTAATTCATCTTGCAGATATCTTAAGTATTAATAAAATATTTAGAAAAATTAAAGTTGAAATCAATAATTAAAGGTAATCTAAATAAACCATATATCTGGAAATTGTAGACTATTTAGACCTGGGCAACACAAAATATATTATTCACTAAAATATGTAGGGTGAAGCTAAGATGACATAAGAAAGTGGGAGCTTTAGTTTCTTTTTCTCTAGCCAAATATAACCTACAAATAAAGAACTACTCAAATTCAAAATCAACAAAAGTACAATAAAGTAGACCCATAAAATGTGAAAGAATAAAATAAAAATAATATCAGAAATTAAATAAAATGGATGTGAGAGGGAGGTGGGGAGCACTGGGGGTGGTAGACTGGGATGGGAGCAAAAGACAGAAAATTGTACTTGAACAACAATAAAAAAAATAATAAATTAAAAATAAAATAAAATACAGCCCTGGCTGGTGTGGCTCAGTGGATTGAGCACAGGCCTGTGAAGCAAAGAGTCACTGGTTCGATTCCCAGTCAGGGCACATGCCTGGGTTGCGGGCCGGGTCCTCAGTGGGGGACACATGAGAGTCAACCAGAAATTGATGTTTCTCTCCCTCTCTTTCTCCTCCCCTTCCCCTCTCTGTAAATATAAATAAATAAAAATTTAAAAAAAATAAAATAAAATACAGCTAAAATGCTTTAAAAAAAAGAGAGAAAAAAAAGAAATGATCAGAGAAGCTAGAAGCTGATTCCTGGAAGAACCATAGAATAGAAGAACTGAAAAAAACTCTCTTTGTACAACAGAGAGAAAGCACAAACAATACTATTGGGAACATAAGAAGAACCATAACCACGCTCCATAATATTATAGAAAAATTGCAATTAAACCTATTTTAAAAATGAAAACAAGGATGAATTGGACAATTTTGTAGAAGATATAAATTGAAAATTGAATGAGAATTAATAGAAAATCAGTATAAACCAATAACCATTAAAGTTATTATATTAGTGTTACAGGTCACATACACACACAGGGGCCCGGACTCCAGAGGATGGTATACTAATACCGTCCGGACCACCTACTGGACTTGTCTGTCCGCTGCCAGAGGAAAGATGTCTCTCAATACCAGAGATTCGTAAAAAGGAAAGGAAAGGTTTATTTAAGGCTATACAAACTTAAAATAGTAACCCAATGTCCCCATTAAACTATCCAAGTCCTTTAGGATAACTACTGATGCCCACAGTGCTTCCTTCTCCCCCTGCCCATATCTGGGCTACCATAAGTCAGCAAAAGCAGTACACGTTCCTGTTTCCAGGCCACTGGCACCATCAGCTGTGTTGCCGTCCAGGCAAAGCCTCTTCTTTCTGCCACCAGAGCTGTGGAGGTCTGCACTCTTGCTAAGCCTCATGGTTCCCCCTTTTGCAAAGCTGTGAGGGGGTCTGCATTCTGCCAAGGCTGCATGGTTCTCCCCTCAATGGCTGCTGCACCTGCCTTTTTATCCCCACACCCAGCTTCCTCTGCAGCCCCATTTCCAACTCCTCCCACAATCGGCCACACTTGCCAGGACCCCCATATCCTTCTAGTTTTACTGGGCTGCCATGGTAAGTCTGCACATGTGTGGCCCCATGGTGTGGAGTCAAGTATCTCCAAGCTCTCATACGGGTGCTGTAACCAGGGGAAGTTGCCTCCCAGTTAAGCTCTGAAAGGGAGAGGGGTATGCAGCACAGAGGGAGTCCTTAATCCCTCTTTGGGGCCCCCCTCTTGGCTGCACCCTGTTATATTAGTAATCACACATTATTAATCAAATGCACAAAAACAAATAAAGCTTAAATTGCATTTAAATAGTATGGCTGGATCCAACAAACAGATTTTGTTAACTTGTGGAAGTATTTCCAAGAAAAGAAAAATAAGAATATTAACCAACCCGCTTAATGAAGTGAGAATAAATTTGAAACTTGACTGAAAAGTAACGGTAAAATAATAGATCAATTATAATTCTGTAAAGAGTTTTAAAATCCTAAGTAAAATTTAGCAAATACATTTATGAATTGAAAGGAAAATACACTAATACTTAATCTTGATGAAATAGGGTTTATCTCAGAAGTGAAATAATATTTAAACCTTGCAAATATATTTATGCAATTTACTTTAAAGGAATAGAACATAAAATGTTTCTAATTTTAAAATTTAAAAATTAACAAATTAATGGTAGAAAAATAGCTGTTAGAAAACCAGGAATAAAAGAATATTATACTAATCACAAAACCAGACTATGTCATTCTTAACAGGAAACCCTAGTAGCATTCCTTTTAAGATTTGGAACAACAGAAGAAAGACAAATATTAATTAGTTACTTCAATATTTCCCTACTATTCTCATTCAGAGAATTGAGACAAGAAAAAAATAACTCAATAAGTATTATATATAAAAAAATTGACATTATTCTCATGAATGAAAGTGTAGATAACTATATATGAAATGTAAGAAAATCTATAAGCAAATTTTATAACTAATAAGAGAGTCGCATCCTAGTTTTTGGAAGCAAAATCAATGTATAGTATTAAAACATTTTATTTATTCATATTCACTAACTGAAAATTTTATAGAAAGGATTATATTTAAATTAAAGAAAAATAGAGTACTTAGGTATAAATCTAATGGAATGTGTGCAACATTTAATGACAAATATTTGAATGTTTTGGTGCAGTTTTGACTTTTTTATTATTCATGTTTATTCTATTGCAGTTTGCCCAATTTTTCCCCCCTTTGCACATCTCCACCCAGCCCAGTCCCTGCTCCCATAGTCATTCCCCACACCATTGTCCATAACTATGGGTGATTCATACATGTTCTTTGATTTTTCAAAAAAAGCAAAGGAATATTTGCATTTGTAAGCAATATATCATATTTATGGAAAGAAAGATAGATCAAAGATATGTCAAATTTGACAAAATTAATCTATGGATCTTCTGCAGTCCCAACAGGAATTCACTAAAGTTTTTTTTTTTTTTTGTAGAATTTAAAAAATAGATTCCAAAAATTATATAAAAGTCCAGTGTCAGGAATAGCCATTTTGCTATTCCTATTGCTATTGCTATTCCTATTGCTATGAAAATTATGCCAAATATGTATGAGAGAGAATTTTGAGTATATTCTATGAAGATTCTTATAAAGCTATATAATAACACAATGTCATATTTACATAAAAATAGAGAAATGATAAATGAAGCATAGTTAAGAGTCAAGATCCAGAGCCAAATATATATGGGACCTTGGCAGGCAATTGAAGATCTTTGAGAGAAAGATAGTCAGGCAGATTTCATATCAAGCTATTTTTTAATTTCCTTTGATTTCTTCTTTAGTTGTTTAACACTATGTTTAAACAGTTTCTTTCCACATACCTCTTGGTTTTTCAGTTTTATTTCCTTTATTGATTTTCATCTTCATTCCATTATGATTGAAGAAGATATTTTGTATTATTTGAATCTTTTAAAAATTTACATAGTTTTATTTTACATACATCAACTATATAATCTCAAGAATTTTCTAGCAATTAGTAAATTATAGTGTATGGCATAGAAAAAACAATCAACCAAAAAAAGTAATAGAATTTTGCTATTGTATAAGGTTAGCTGGATGATATGCAGGTGCGATGGCACAGAAATGTGTAAGACTGAAAGAAAAGAATATCTAAAAAGTAAAGAAATTGAAGAAATGTGAAGAAGAGGGTAGAATATGAGATGAGATATGAGTGACAAAATGATTCCAAGTGAGACTACGTTATTTTCAGCTCATGAAACAGTGGCATAATTAAATTATTTTGGATTTGAGACCACTTTGTGGTCTCAAGAAACTTTGTGGAAGTCTTCCATTTCAAGATGGAGTAACTGGAACCAAATTTACCCTAGTACCTATAATGAGATGGGGGAGTATACTGGGTTGAATATATTCAATGAAGTTTTTCACATATTGAACAACAGTATAGAATAGTGATCTCTAAAAAGGAGAAAAACCATTGAAATGAGCCATGCAATTGTCATTAGGGAGAGTATCCTGGTTGCAATAAATAGATGGAGAACACAGTTGTAGCCCAACAGCCATGCTATGTTAAGTAGACAAATGAGAAGGCTGAGAGTCCAGGGCAGCTGGAATCATGAGGCAGAGTACCAGAGGGGAGGATGTTGCACAGAAAGGAAAAGAACAAAAGAGTTCTAGACATCTGCAGATAGATCTTTTTGAGTCTTTAGCTAAGTAATAATCAGTACAGGCATGTGAAAAAAGAACTACCCTAAAAGAGGAGGGGGAATAATCTGTAGAGATCACAGAAGTGGAAATACTTTGTGTCTTCACCAACTAGAGTGGAAAACATCATAATTCATGGAGTATAGGGTGCTTTAGTCAGAAGATTGCTCAGAAATTTGTCTAAAATAGCCATAGAGTAAAGGTTACTATGTTTTAAGCATCCTAAGCTAAAAAGCAAGCTTCAAAAGAATCACATTCCAAAGCTGGAGGACAGGCAATATCTGATTCCAAGACCTTTTAAAACTCTGCAGTGATCAAGACAGTGTGGTATCGGCATACAGATCGATACGTAGGTCAATGGAATGGGAATAAAGAGTCCAGAAATAAACACAGATGTAGATTACAAAATTAATGCACACGTATGTGCGTATTCAATTGATTTTTGACAGAAGTGTCAAAAGAATTCATTGTGAAAAGTTAGTCTTTTCAAGAAATGATGCTGGAACAATTGGGGAGTTATATGAAAGAACAAAAACATATTGACAATGACCTTGTACAGGATAATAACATGGAATGATCATAGAATAAGAACCAAAACTATTAAACTTCTTGAAGAAAATCAAGAAAAAAATTTTAAAGATTTTTATTTATTTATCTTTAGAGATGAGAATGGAGGGAGGGAGAGAGGGAGAAAAACATCAGTGTATGGTTGCCTCTCGCATGCCCCCTATTGGGGTCCTGATTCACAACCCAGGAATGTGCCCTGACTGGGAATTGAACCAGTCACCCTTTGGTTCAAGGGGCAGCACTCAGTCCACTGAGCTAAACTAGAAAGGGCAAGACAAGAAATCTTAATGATGTGGAGTTGGCAAAGATTTCCTGTATATGATACCAAAACACTTACTGTGAAAGAAAAAAATCAATAAATAGGATCTCATTGAAATGAAACACTTCCACTCTTTAAAAGACATTGTTAAGAAAAGGAAAAGTCAAGACAAAGGCTAGAAACATTTGCAAATCATATACCCAACAAAAGATTTACAACAAGAATATATAAAAAAAACTCTTACAATTCAACAACAAGACAACACAATAAAAAATTAGCAAAATTGTTGAGCAGAATCTTAACCAAAAATATGTACAAATGTCAAATAATACCTGAAAAGATAATTAACATCATATGTCATTAGGGAAAT
>PVKM010045762.1:0-11958 GCA_004027735.1 Carollia perspicillata
GAGGGCTTGTTGCCTATAAAAACATGACACTTGGCAACTTGTATCAAGGGACTAATCCTTTACTATGTTACTATAACTAGGTTAAAGAGGATATGTGGTGAGCAAAAATATTTACCTGTGATAGAAGATAATTAATAGGATTAAGTATATTCAGTTATTTCTGAGTCAAACATCCTAGAATAAGTTTTTATTTAAGTCTAAAATTCTGTTTTGCTTTTGAAAATTTTAGACAAGAAAATTATATGTTTTCAGAGTCATAAACTTTGGCAGATTTGTAAAAGTCCAAGACTGTGTTGCTTTTTTTTTTTTTTTTAATTCATGTCTTTATTAAAAACAACATTTATCAAGGGCCTACTCTGTGCCAGATGTTGTTTTAGGTATGGGAATGGAGCCGTGGACAAGCTGGACACAGTCTCTGCCATCAGGAAGCTTATAATCTAGGAGGGAGATGACAAACAATACATGAACAACTAAATAAGCAAGATAATTGTAGATAACGTCAAGCATAAAGGAACTAACACAGGGTGTAGGGATGACGGCTCACAGGGGCGGTGGGGTAGTCAGAGAAGACCTCCCCAGGGAGGTGATGTCTACACTGAGACCTGACTGATGACCAGAAGCCAATCATGGGAAGAGCCAGGTGGAAGAGCACTGGCAGCCAAAGAAACAGCAAGCACAGAGGCCCTGAAGTGGGAATGTGTTTGTTGGTGTTGAGGAATAGAGTTAAGGTGGTACAGCTTGAGTACAGTGAACAAGGGGAAAAGGGCACAAGATGAGGTCATACTGATCTCTGCAAGCTGTTGGCAGTCATATGGACTTTATTGTAAGTAAAATAGGAAGCAACTGGAAGGTTTTTACATAGGGGGTGATGTGACTCAATGTGTTTTCGAATAACCAGTCTGGATGCTGTGTGGAGTATGGGCAAGATTGTAGCAGTGTTGGCAGTTGTTAAGCTATCGTGATGAGTTGGTTGGATGGTGGAAATGGAAAGAGGAAGATGGGTTGTTAATAGATATGGTTTAAAGGTAGAGCTAGAAGGAAAATATCAAGAATATATCTAGATTGTTTTTTTACTTAAGCTACTGGATGAATGGTAAAGGCAGAAATTAAGATGTGTATGATGGAAATGAACAGCCTGAGAGATGAGTGAGGGGGGCCAAAAGTGCTCTTTGAAATGGTAATCATAGTTTTTATTTTGGATGTGATGTCAAGTAGGATTGCATTCAGCTGCAAGGAACCCAAAACTTGACAAACCCTATCTTAAGCAATCACTCAATCAATTGACCAATTGATTTATTTTCCACAGAACAAGGATTTCAAAGATAGACTGGCTAGTATGATAGCTCATGAACACCACTGAGATCCTAGGGACATTCTCTTCTCCTCAGCCCTCATTACCATGTCTTTTATTCTCATCAATGAAAGAGGAGTGGTGCAGTTTCAGGCATAGCGTCAGCATTCCAGATGAGAGAAGGGGTTAAGCTGAAAGAAGGAAGGCATAGTGCCCGTCAGGAAAACAAAAACTTTTTCAGAAATCTCCCAAAGACCTCCACTTTTCTCTTGTTGACCAAATTAGAGGTGGTCAGTGACCATCTCTAGCTGCAAGGGAGGCTGAGCTTCTTAGCTGGACACCTTATTTTACTGAACAAAAATTCTCAATTTTAATAAGGAGTAAGGGGTGAATGGCTATTATGAAGGCAGGCAACCAACAGTGCCACTAGATACACAGTAAGTTTAAGGTCTCAGCTGAATATTCAAATGGTAAAGTCAAGTCAGGTTCGAAATACAAGCCTGAATTCTGATGGTAACAGCTTGGGAGTCATTGGCATATAGAGTATGTTTAAAGTCAAGAGGGCAGATGAGATCAACTAGGGTGAGAGTAGAACTGGAAACTTGTCATTTCTGTATTTATTACTGAGATCTGCTTTAATTAATTTTATTCAACAAACTTTTAGTATCCTTGTACATTTTCTGGGTGTCAGAAACTGTCTCAGAACCTTAGGACAGGAAGATGAAAGTGTGTCTCCAGCTGTGTACAAGCTTAGACATAGAATAAGAAGAAAACCAGTTTTATTAGATGATTCACTACAACATATATAAAATTAATTTATTTACATAAATACGTAGCAGTACATCTGAATTATGACAGCAACCCTCTTGCAGATTCACTTTTTAATGAGAATTTAAGTAATTTACCTTGAATAATTTGAGATTCACCTGTCTACATATATATATTGGCATATTTTAATTTGGAACTGAATTAAGAAAACTGCATTTCTGAATATAACTAAACACTAACATTAGTAAATTTGCTGTTAAAATCAACATAATGCACTATGGAATCCTAAATTAACTTTGCAATTTTGAATAGGAAGATCAGGGAATTATTTGTCAGAAGACCCTAGTTTAGAATGGGGCTAAATAATAACTTATTGACTTAATTCCTACCTGTAATTCATCTTGGAAGTCTCATAGGTGTTTCAAACTTATCATGTCCCAAACTAGGTTCTTTGTCTTACCCACCCCTCATCCCTTCCTCTGTATCATGCTTTCCTGTATTTCTTTTTAAGTGAATGGCACTACCGTCCTTTTGACTCGGCACAGAAGACTAGTTGTCATGCTAGACAGCCATCACCCTCATTTGACTCTATCAGAAAAACGTGCAGATTTCACCTCCTAAACATTTCTTGAATCTTTCCTTTTCCTCCATCCTGGATCATTATCATCATAGTCATATTCTCCAGTCATGCGCCTTTAAAATCCATCTCTGTAGCTAAATGATCTTACTAAGCTAAAATGTCCAATTCATTACTTTGATTAAAATCTGGCAAAACCTCTCCAGCATTCTTTAAAAGTAATGTCCTGTGTAAAGTCAATTTTAAAAATATTGGGCTAACCTGTGATAAAGAGGTCCTTTTATTGCAGGACTCCTTCGAACCTTCCATGTGCTAACATATGCATTGTGAATCACTAAGCAGAGGTAAAATTAAGGATATTTCTAGACAAAAGTCACGGTGAAGTTATTATTTTCAGGAACACCAAGAATGTGCCATGAAATACATGTATGAATACTAGTACTTTATATAACTCGGCTTAGGAAATTTGGTCTACAGAAAGAAATTTAGTTATCTTAATGTGGCAATAAGAATTCCTATCACCTGGTCCTCACCTTCTTCACAGGCCTCATTTTCGACCCCCCCCACCTTGAACTTCATGTCTAATGATAACAAACCACATTCAGTTCCTGCACACAACACACTCCCTGTGATGTTGCTAAGCTCTTCCCTCTGGAGCATCTTTCTTCCTGTGACTAAATCTACTCAACTTTCAACTCTCAGCTCAGGGACCTTCCTTGAATTACAGATTGAAATAAGTGTCTTTCTTCTGAGCTTCACTTACCACAGCACAAAAAATGGTAATAATCTGTTTATGTGTCTTTCCCCTTGGTTTAGTGGGTGATAAAGGAATTTGAAAAAGAACAACAAGCAAAGCCCAAAGTGAATAGAAGCAAGGAAATAATAATATCTTGCCAAGATATGGAATCAGCCAAAGCCCAAGTGTCCATCAGTAGATGAGTGGATAAAACAACTGTGGGACATGCACACAATGGAATGCTGCTCGGCCATAAAAAAGAAGAAAATTTTACCCTTTGTGACAGTATGGATGGATCTACAGAACAGTATGCTAAGTGAAATAAGCCCGTCAGAGAGAGACAAATACCATGTGATTTCCCTCATATGTGGAAAGTAATGAACAAACTGAACTAAGAAGCAGAGTAGAGACAGCCTCCTAGATGGAGAGCAGATGACAGCTAGTGGCAGAGGGGAGGTGAAGGGGTGAAGGGACTGAGCAAAAAGGGAAAAGGACTCACGGATGCAACAGCAGTGTGGGGTTGTTTAGGAAAGGGGGTGTAAAGGGACCAAATGGTAATGGAAAAAAACGTAATAGGGATTAAAGAAAAAAAAAGACGGAGACCCTGGTGTGGTGGTGACGATGACGGTGATGATAGCTAAGCTTATTTCACTCACTAGGTACCAGGCTCTGTATGTGAATTATTTTATTTAATATTCACAAAATGGTCATGAAGTAGATATTATTAATATTTTCATTTTGTAGATAAGGAAGCTGGGGCTTAAAAAGGCTGAGGAATTCACCTGAGGCTGTATAGCCAGTGAGTAATAGGCGAGGGTGTGAGGTGAGACAGCCTGACCCCCGAGGCCGCGCCTTTTGGCACTGTCTACAACACCTGCGTGGGGCCCGGCAGTGACCATGATAAATGCTTTTTGATCTAAACTCAGGGTGTGTGCGTGCGTGTGTGTCCTAAAACTACTAGCACCAAGGAAGCTGGATATGGTATTGGATAGGGAAGCATTTGCTGTTAAATTTAATTTGTGGCAAAAGTGGCAGTGGGAAGGGAGCGTTCGCGCTGTCACACTCTGGGGATGGCCAAGCCGTTTCACATCTGTGTTAGTCTTGCAGGATAAAAGGCATTTGATTGTTTAATTAGAACTATTGATAGTTACCTAATTGAGTAACATCTAATAAGTCCTTTCATTCAAAAGTCAATGGGAATTTCTAGTTAGAAGTGAGTGTGGGAAATACTTGATCTCAAAAATACTTTTCTATATGAAGAATATATATATACTCATGAGAGATGTTGAATATTCAATGAAATTTCATGAGCAAAAATTGAACACTTATCATGGGCCTAGAACAGTCGACAGCTGCTTTTGAGAGTGACAGAATAAGTTTATGACAGCTGCTGCACTGTAGAATTTTGGTATGTGGCTTGGGAGATTCTAAAGAACCTTATAGTAAGTCTCAATTTAAATTGGTGTTTTTTAAAGGGAAATTTAAATATATTATTGTGTTGTACCCTATGAGGATCACAAGTCATCATGATATGCTTCTAATTTGAAATACAAGTGAGAAATATGTATTTCTTACACATGATCTGTATACGCCTGTTCTTCTCTTCTTAATTAAATGTTGCAAATATTTGAAACATTGAAGAAGAAATTATAAATGATAAAAATGATTGGTAAATCCATAATATATGTTTTATGATTTCGTTTAACAAGTAGCTATTTCATGATGGATCAAGTTAGTCATTGTTTAGAATAGAGATGTGCGTAAATTTCTATTCCAAATTAACTATAAATGAGAATGCTTGCAAATAACTGGGCTTCTTTTCTGTTTAATACGTACTCTGCCGCTTTGAATAACTTCTTTTCCATATGTCAGAATTCTTTCATTATAAAAGGTTTCCTAATCCCCATCCCTTTTTTTTCCTTCTGAGAATTAACCATTCATTTATCCCTTATACTCATTGCAAGTTGGAGCCTGGGATTTACCTGAATTCTCACTGTGGGCACATTGTTTCTTCATGTTCAGCCCTCTCCCTTAAGCATATGTGTTTTCAATGAACCATCTGTTAATTTACCTGGGAAAGAGCTCTCAACACCATTAGAGTCAGTAAGTCCGGTGGGCTCATTTTTCATTCTTAACTGTTGTTCAGACTATGAGGCTCCAGAAAATACATGCTACAATGTAACTTCTTTGTTCTTGTATGAGACCATAGCGTGAGACAATAGAGCTGGGGGGCCCTGAGCTTACAGGGAGGAAAAAAGTTTTCATTTTTTCTCTAGCTAAATGTTATAAAACTTTAAAGCTTAAAGTAATTGTTGCAGATGGGTTAAATAAAATCCATTAACTCACAGTATTTTTCCTGTTTCTAGTCACTAGTGAACTACAGAAGCCTAAAAAAATGTTCTAAAACAAGATATAAACTTTGGGTTAGGGTTATAAGTTAATAGTTCCTTTTTGCCCTGCCCCCCAATTATTTTTAGGTCCTGGGCCTCTGAGCCGAGGACTGCAAGGCAGCTTTTAACTTTTTATCAGAAGTCAGTGGTCTCCCCTCTTCTTTGTCCTCCCTATCTTGTTGGCAAACGCTTCTGTGGTGACCCAATTTTGCTTCCTGTTCAAACTGTACAAACGATTCATTTAATTCAATATCTAGCTTTTGATCCAATTTGCAAATATATAGTTGAAAACGATCGAATTCATTAGCTGATTCATTTTTTCTCTGCTGACCAATTTTGGATCATTTCATTGTTAAGGTTGGATGAGGGGGAAAGCAGCTCTTCGAAGTTCCTCCTACTCGTGATTTTTAAGGGTCTGATATGATGGCTTACCAGGGCAGAAGCATGGCATGGTTGACTCAGCCCATTTCCAGATGTCTTCACCCTCTCCTACTTCTGGGAAAGGGAATGGAGAAGCTAGTCACTGTCCGAATCTCCTCCGAAACAAGGGGAAACATGTTGACAGCATTCTGGCCAACACCTCTGAAGCGTGAGTGGAATTCTGAGAAGGGTTTGGGGAAGAGCCTTTTATTTCCTGACAAAAGAGATCAGAAGCTTCCCGGACTACTCCTTGCACCTTTTTTGTTGTTGTTGTTGTTGTTGTTGTTGTTGTCTTGAACATGGTTACAATGTCTGGATCTAAAGCAGTCATCTTGAGACTTGGAGACCATAAACCAATGTACTAAAAATGGTAGCACAGAACTGTAGAAGAACCTTGATTTTTATTATATCATGGAGCCCCACGTATACAGAACTGCTTCCCTCTAGACACTACATATGAAAAAGAAATCCCTTTGTGATGGATTTAAGACATGGCTACAAGTTCTTTGATACTCCTCTCATCATAAGATATAGTCTAGTTCCCCTTCTCTTGAATATAGGCCAACCTTAGTGACTTGTGTCTCACCGGTAGACTGTAAGAGTGACACCGCCTGACTCCCCAGGCTCTATGGACCGTAAAAGGGAATACGGTTTCTGCCTTCTTATCCCTCTCCCGCACATGTGACTTGGGAACCTCGAGTTGACATATCAACTGCCATGCTGGAGAAACCATGTAAGGGACCGCAGAGAAAGAGGTGTCCAAGGAGCCCCAGCTATCTTAGACCCCAACTCTCTCAGTTTTCCCATCAAAAACAGACCAACTTGTGAGTGAAGCAGTCTTCAAACGATTCTGGCCCACGGTCTTCAAGCTGCCCCAGCTGATGCCAAGGGGAGCAAACAAGCCTCTGCAAAGCTGCAGATTCATAGGCAAAATAAGTGCTTTTTTAAGCCACTAAATTTTGTGGTGGTTTTTTATGTAGCAATAGAAAACTGGAATACCCTATTTTTTAAATAAAGATTTTATTTATTTATTTTTAGAGAGAAGGGAAGGAGAAAGAGAGGGAGAGAAACATCAATGTGTGGTTGCCTCTCACATGCCCCCTACTGGGGACCTGGCCTGCAACGCAGGCATGTGCCCTGACTGGGAATTGAACTGGCGACCTTTTGGTTCGCAGGCTAATCCACTGAGCTACGCCAGCAAGGGCCCTATTTTTTTATACTGATGTTATTTGGATGTTCTGTATGTGAGGCTGAAAGCATTCCTACTGGAGACACTTAGCAATAGAAAAGATGAAAAGAAATTGCTAAAATGACCCTTCTAAATGACTAGATGTGTTGATTATCCTTTCTATTCCTCTCCTAACCTGGCCATGGTAATCACGTTGACTACAGTACTGATGTCACCATTTTCCATCGAAGTCGATGCTAATTGAGTTATACACAGGTTTTATTTACAATAAGACTGGACTACTAGAAATGTAGAAAAGGAGACATTTCAATTCAGGGTACCATACTGCTGTTTTCTTGCCCTTTTGCAATTTGGTGACAATAAAAACAGTATCGATAGCTGCCTCACTGGCCAGTAAATCTTGTCTGAGTCCCCATCTTCATCAAAATCCCATCAGTGTTTGAGGCTGTTTTCTTCATAAAATACTCCTAACATTTGACAGCTTTGCTTTCTCACTGGCATTTGCAGCTTTTTAAATAGATGAATATTTAATGTCATATTTAATGGGTCAGGTTCTTTGAAGCAAAATCCCATTAGTAAGTTTCCACTTTTTAAAAAGTGGATGGTCACTAATTATTGTTAGAGTTTATTTAAAAAGTTTATTATATGACTTTAATCATAAAGTCATTCATAAATCCAGTCTGGAGAAACTAGTAGGATTGTTTTACATTAATATTCATATCCTTATATGGAAGCTGCAGTAGAAGTTAAAAATCTTTCATCCTAAAGTAACATAATGCCATTTCTAGTAATGGAAATTCCTAATCAGCTTTGCAATATTGTTTGGGCAACTTTCTTGTCCCATTGCAGTGAAATTTTAAACCTAAAGGAACAAAATGTAACCCCCGAACACTGGTTGCACAAAAGCCGATTTTATTTCTGTGTGTTTATTCACTCGGCGTCCGCATCTCTGAACTGCTGGGAAACTCCGGGCTGGGTGGAGCTGCACGTGTCATTGCACGGGGGCTGTGGGGCGGGAGGGATGTGGAAGCTGACCGGGCCAGCAGAGGGGTCCTTGCGTAAGTGATATCATATGCAGAAGCGGCCTCTGGGGTTTAAAAATAGCTGGGCAGGGAGTGTCAGCCTTTCTTGGATCTGATTCCTTGACTTACTGTCCTTGAGGGTGAGACCTATATTTCTGGGTGGGCTGGAGAGTCTAAGTGCACCCGCTTCCTAATATCAGCTCTGCACAATAGCTCAGAGGGCCTGGAAACGATTTTTCCTTTTCGTCTCAAGGCAGTAAGGTGCAGCCTGCAAAAGCTGAACTAACATCTCAACTGGAAGCCAAAGGAGGACAGATGTTTTATGCTGCATCTCAAATGTGGCTGTTTCCAGCATAGTTACCTTAAATAAATGGGAAACACAAAAAAAATAGAGACGATGACTGCTTTTCCATGGCAGTTCCAAAGCAGCTTAAAACTAGCACTGATTTCCCATTCTCTCCTTCTCTCTACCAGCTTTTTTGGGGAAACTGAATTATTGATGAACGAGACAATGCCTTGTATTCATGCTACCTGATATTTTTATTTTTGTAACTTGTGAAAAATAAGCTGTTGCTGCTTATCTACCCTGGTGCCAGAGATTCCTCGGGGGCCCATACAATAATTTACTTTGCACTGAGCCCCCTTGTAGCACCTGAGAAAATACATAATCAGCGGACAGTCATATAAGACGGTGGGAGTGGTGGTAGTTGGAGTGACATTTAACAAAGTTCAGAACACAACATAACTATGTATGAGATCTACCATTTACCTATGATAACCCTGATAACCCTTGCCTGTCAAGTTTCACAAGAGATCCTCATTAGGAGCAGGCAGGCATTTCTGTTTCTGGCATCGTGTGCCCTGAATCTCATTCGGTGGTCCTCCGGGCTGGAACCCTTAGCTTCAGTCCCCAGCTCCTCCTACGCCTTCTGCAAGCTAATGCCTTTTCTTAAGTTTACCTGATGTCTACAACACCCCTCTCCACTGCTTCCCTCACTTTTTGGTATGAGCAGACAGAGCCCCTCAATTCCTCTCTAATGCAGGCACCTCTACCTGAAGTCCTATGTGCCTCCAGAAACCAGAAAACAATCTCTCATCTGTATAAGTGATTGCTTTTAGGAGCATGTCCCATTCAAACTGACTCCTTCCAGAGGTCTGCATTCTTTCATCCACTGAAGCCATATTTCTCACAGCATTAGAATGATCTGGGATGCTTCTTAAAACACGGATTCCCACTCAATCAGGCTCTCTCACGTCTGCATATATAACAAGCTGTTTAGAGAGGCAGCTCATTCCATCTCAAGATCAAGGTGCAAAGCACTAGTTAACTTTATCCTTCTACAAAAGCTTAGGATTTCTTTTGAGGGATGAGAGTATCTTCTCACCCTCTTGGTTCGGAAACCTCAGGAACAGTCTGCCAATTTCAACAATTGGGACACCACCCAGCCCTTCTACTTGAAGTGTCTCAAAGCAACTGCAACTGTGCTTTGTGGGAAAACTTGAGGCTGAGAACTCCACCTGACCTTTCACCTTTGGTCTTTGGCTAGCCTTCCCATGCCCCTTTGAGGAGCTCCCTCCCCTCCAGATCATCTGTGTTCCCCTGTACTCCTGTCTTTTCCTTGCTCTGTGCATCCCCTCCCTAAGCACCTGTGTCTTACCACAGCTATTCAGCCTTATCCCCCGACTCTCTCGATTTCTACTGCAGGGTAAATTCCCCCTTCACCAAACTCCTAGACTACGGCCTCAGCTGAACCCTGGCTCTCTCCGGGGATTCTCTTTCCTTCTTAGTCCTCTTAAGTGGCAGCTACCCTTTCCCCACACCTATCGTGAACCACAGAGCTGATGGTGGCAGGTGTGGAATAGAGTTGGGAAGCAGTAGCCAATATTTTCTGTAACGGACCAGGTAGTAAGTATCTTCATTCTCAAGCCTGTCATTGTAGTGCAAAAGCAACCACAAATGTAAATAAACAAATGAATGCAAATTTCACATAATTTTGATTCACCATAAAATATCACTTTTTTTTTGGAAAAAAAGTCAACTATTTAAAAATGTAAAAATCATTTTTAGCTCATGGGCCATACAGAAGCAGGAGATAGGCTGGGTTGGGCCCGTGGGCTATATAGTTCATTGACTCCTGATCTAAATCAGTGCTTCTGAAACTTTAACATACAGACACACCACCAAGGATCTTGCTAAAATGCAGACTCTAGTTCAGTAGATCTGGGGTAGAACCTGAACTTCTGCATTTCTAAAAAGCCCCCAGGTGATATGAGTGCTCCTAGTCAGCATGCCATACTTTGAGCAGCAAGATCCTACAATCATGTGTAGAAATTTACTCTTTATATAATAAAGGCATTAAAGTACTTTCATGATATAAGAAAATGCTCGTACTGTAATTCATGATAGGTAGCAAGGCCGTGTGGGAAGCACAGTAGTTGAGAGAACAGTCTTTTAAACCAAACAGACTTCCACTTACCAGCCAAATGAATCTGGACACACTTCTTAACCTGCTTCCATTGACTCAACTGCAAAATGAGAAAATATTCTCTGCTTCAGAGGTTGTTTTTGGTTTTAACATGATAATGCATTCAGCAAATGCTCAATACATCTTAGCCATTATTATTATTAATAAATATAAAAAGCAAGATATGAACCTGTAGATAAAAATAAGAACTTTAATTTTGAGTGCCTCAGGGGATTTCCTTGCTGTATTTCTTGGAAAATATCTGTAAGGGTCATGACCATTCATTCATTCAAAAAACATTTGCTGAGCTGCTGCTTCTCCTGCCAAGCAATGTTCCTTGCTGGATCTCCTAAAATGAGTGAAATGTAAGCTAACTTAGCTGGGGGAGATGGAAACAAACAGCAGTTTCAGCAGAGGGTCGGTCTGCAGGAGACTATGTGCAGGGTGCTGGAGAACGCACAGGAAAGAGCCTTCCCTCAGTTGTGAGGAGATGCTGGAGGGATTCAGCTAGACTTCATTGATGAAATGGGTCTGCCTAATGGAGTGATGAGGAAACAGGGTATGCAAAGTCAGTGGGTAATTCAGGTGAGTCCAGGGAAACCAGACCCCAGTGGAGTATGGGAAAGGCCAGGGACGAGGCCCTCACCAATCAGAACAGACACGGCCTTTATGCCACAGAGGTTTGCACTGGCTGGTTCTGAGCCCTGGGTGGGTCATTACCCCTTTTTGTGAAACATCCTGACAATACTATAATATGTGCTAGCAGGGACTCTGAGAAAAGACAGCTCCAGAAACCCTTGACCACTTTTGCCGGAGTCACAGAAACACTGAGGAGCCCTTGTGCTGGGCCACGTCATCCCAGCCTGTGCGGCCTGTCCCTAAGGAACGCAGGGTGGGGCGGGGGTAGGTTTACAGCTGCTCATATGGAAAATAATATGATAATTAATAAATAATAATACAAGAATAAATTCTTCTGTGTACTCATAATTGTAAAACTATTTTTGCCCTGCCCTGTATTACAGACTGGATGAGAATTCTCTGCTACTTGGGCCTTACCATATTAGGGCCAAAGGAAAATGGCCTTTGTTTGTAAGTAGCCT
>PVKM010045763.1:0-11884 GCA_004027735.1 Carollia perspicillata
AACAACAACAACAACAACAACAACAACAAAAACTGTGGTACAGCCCTAGCTGGTGTAGCTCAGTGGATTGAGCTCGGGCCTGTGAACCAGACAACCATGGTTCGATTCCCAGTCAGGGCACATGCCTGGGTTGCAGGCCAGTTCCCAGCAGGGGATGCACAAGAGGCAACCACACATTGATATTTCTCTCCCTCTCTCCTTCCCTTCCCCTCTAAAGATAAATAAATAAAATCTTTAAAAAATACTGTGGTACATTTACATGATGGGATACTATGCAGTAGAAAGAAAGAAGGAACTCCTACCCTTCCCAACAGCATGGATGAAACTGAAGAGCATTATGCTGAGTGAAGTGAGCCAAGTGGTGAAAGACAAATACCATATGACCTCACCTATAAGTGGAACAAGCAAGCTAGCAAAATATAACCACAGAAATGGAAATAAGGAACAAACTGACAATAAGCAGAGAGGGTGATGGAGGGAGATAACGGGGGAAAGAAGGGGAAGGGTTATCAAGGAACATGTATAAAGGACCCATGGACAAAGACAATGGGCAGTGGGGAAGGACTGAATATGGGAGGTGGGAGTGTGTAGAGGAGGGGAGAGTAATACAGGGGAATGGGGACAACTGTAATTGAAAAACAATTTTTAAAAAAGAATTAAAAAGTTTGGTAGTATTCCCTCCTCTCGAATATTTTTGGAATAGTTGAGAAGTATAGGTGTTAGTTCTTTGCATATTTGGTAAAATTCATTGTGAGGCCTTCTAGTCTAGTACTTATATTTGTTGGACATTTTTTGATTACTGCTTCAATTTCATTAGTTGTAATCTGTGTATTCAGATTTTTGATTCTCTCTGATTTAGTTTTGGAAGCTTGAATACTTCTAGGAATTTACCCATTTCTTCTAGATTGTACAGTTTGTTAGTTTATAATTGTTTGTAATATTTTCTTACAATATTTTATATTTCTTTTGTGTCAGCTGTTACTTCTCATCTTTCATTCCTAATTTTATTTATTTGGGTCCTGTGTCTTTTTTTCTTAATGAGTCTTGTTAAAGCTTTGTCAATTTTGTTTATATATTAAAAGAACCCACTCTTGCTTTCATCAATTGTTTCAACATAAAACATGTGTTGTGTTTTTAGATTCTATTTTCTTCATTTTTACTCTGAACTTGATTATTTCTTTCCTCTACTCACTTTGATCTTTGTTGTTATTTTCCAGTTCAAGTACAAATTTAGATCGTTTATTTGAGATTTTTCTGGTTTCTTAAGGTAGCTCTATAATACTATGGATTTCCCTTTAAGGACTGCTTTTGCTCTGCCCGTAAATTTTGTTGTTGTGTTCTAATTTTCATTTGTTTCAAAGTATCTTTTCCTTCCTCTCTTGATATCATTGTTAACCCATTCACTGTTTAGGAACATGTTATTCAGCCTCCATGTCTTTCTGTGTTTTCGATTTTTTTCTTGTGATTTGTTTCTAGTATTATCCCATTATGGTCAGAAACGACAGTTGGTATGATTTCAATCTTTTAAATGTATTGAGATTTGTTTTGTGTAGTTACATGTAGTCTAGCCTAGAAAATGTCCCTTGTGCATTTGAAAAGAATGTATATTCTGCTGTTTGGAGTGAAATACTCTGAAGATATCAATTAAATACATCTGATCTAGTATGTCATTGAAGACTAACATTGCCTTGTCATTTTTCTGTCTGGAATATTTATCCATTGATGTGAATGGGGTGTTCAAATCCCATACCATGACTGTATTATGTCAATTTCTCCTTTTATGTTCATCAAGATTTACTTTACATATTTGGGTGCCCCTATGGTGGGGGCATAACTGTTTATAAGGGTTATATCCTCTTGTTGGATTGCTCCCTTTATCATTATATCATATTCTTCTTTGACTCTTAGACTTTGTTTTAATGTCTATTTTTGTCAGATATAAGTATTGCTACCTCAGCTTTTTTTCTTTCCATTTGCATTAAATATCTTTTTCTATCCCTTTACTTTAAGTCTGTGTGTTCCTTTTGTTCTGAGGTGGGTCTCTTGTAGACAGGATTATATGAGTCTTATTATGTTATCCACTCATAAACCTTATGTCTTTTGATTAGAACATTTAAGCCATTTACATTTAAAGTGATTATTGATAGTTATGGATTTATTGTTATTTTATTCTTTTAACTATGTTCCTCTTTCTCCTCCTCCTCTTCCTTCTTCTTTTCTTCTTAAAGAAGATCCTTTACTATGTCTTATAATATTGGTTTTGTGGTAACAAACTCCTTTAGGTTTTGGTTGTCTGGAAAGTTCTTGATTTCTCCTTCATTTTTAAATGATAGCCTTTCTGTGTAAAGTAGTCTTGCCTATAAGTCCTTGCTTTTCATCATTTTGAATATTTCATGCCAAATCCTCCTGGCCTAAAATGTTTCTGTAGAGAAATCAGCTGTCAGTCCTATGGAAGCTCCCTTCTTGGTAACTAACTTTTTTTCTCTTGTAGCTTTTAAGAGTTTCTCTCTGTCTTTAAACTTTGCCATTTTAATTATGATGTGTCTTGTTGTAGGTCTCTTTGGATCCATCTTGTTTGGGACTCTCTGCATCTCCTGAACTTTTGTATCTTTTTTTCTTCACCAGGTTAGGGAAGTTTTTGGTTGTTATTTCCTTAAAAGGTGTTGACCTATTGTTCTTTCTCTCTTTGATGTCTGGTACCCTTATAATACAAGTGTCGTTATACTTCATGTTGTCCTAGATGTCCCTAAACTATCCTCATGTAATTTTTTTTTCTTTTTGCTGCTCTGATTCAGTGTTTGTTTCCTACCTTGTCTTCTAAGTTGCTGATCGGATCTTCTGCTTTATCCAACCTATTATTTATTCCTTCCATTGTATTCTTTATTTCAGATATTATGTTCTTCATTTTGGACTGATCCTTTTTTATGATTTCTATGTCTTCTTTTCTTGCTTTTGAGCATCCTTATAACCATCACTTTGAACTCTATCTGGTCATCTGATAAAATGTTTGCCTTCATTTCATTTAGGTCTTTTTCTGGAATTTTTTTCTGTCCTTTTATTTGGAGTCTTTTTCTTGGTCTCCCCATTTTGGCTGCCTCTTTCTGTTTGTTTTGAAATATTAGAGAGATCTACTATGACTTCTAGTCTTTGTGAGGTGGCCTAACATAGTAAGTGTACTGTGGAGTCCCGTGATGCACTCTCCATGATCACCTGAGCTGGGTGCTTCATAATGTTCCTTGTGTGGGTTATGTGGGCCCTCTTTTGTTATTACATGTTGATTGCTATTGACCCATTTGTATGTGGGATTGACCCCGAGGCTGGCTGACTGTGAGGCTCAACCCAGAGCACATTGTGCAAGCCGCTGTGTAGGTGCTGATCACAACAAGTGAAATTCACCTCGTCAGCATTTGTTGCCCACTGAGGTCTCCCTTTGGATATGCCACTTGTGAATCTAATTGGATCCTGCTCATTGTCTGAAGCTGACCACTGGGTATGTTATTTCTGGGGGCCTTTTGGGAGGGACTCTGGTCAGACCAATGTGAGATGCTACCTGTTACTAGCCCTGGATAACTTGTTCAGAGCTACAAGGGATCAACAGTTTGTACCTGCTTCTGCTAGGTCTTGGCACACAGGGAGGGCCAAGCTCAGCACCAAGCTGGCTTTTACCAGTACTGGGCCTGGGGGTAGGTCAGTAAAATTCCAGTGCACCCCTAGATCTGCCTCCCCCTGCCTCCACCTCCTAGCTGTAAGTTAGGCTCAGTCACTGAAAGAGCCTCTGGATGTACTTTTCAGCAGGGCATAAGCTCCACAGGGTGGGCCAAGAAAGAATCTACAGGGTGGGGCTATTGCTTTTCTCCAGGCTGATGCTGAATGGGAGGGCTCCACCCAAGAAAAACTGTGTTTTTGATATGGGAGAATGACTCAGCACAGGGATCCTGGTGGTTGTCTTTTCAGCTTCTTCCCCAGAGCCACAAACTCCAGACTCTCCTCACATGAATCTAGTTCACTCTGCCCTTCCTCCACTGGAGCTCAGGGTGAGTGGCTGTGTGCATTTTCCCTTGAAGAAAGTGCCTGTCTCCATTTTACTCTCATCTCTCCCTGGTGGACATCACCTTTTTTTTTTTTTAATATTTTATTTATTTATTTTATTTTAGAGAGAGGGGACGGAAAGGAGAAAGAGTGGGAGAGAAACACCAATGTGTGGTTGCCTCTCACATGTCCCCTACTGGGGACCTGGCCTGCAACCCAGGCATGTGCCCTGACTGGGAATCGAACCAGTGACCCTTTGCTTCACAGTCCCGTGCTCAATCCACTGAGCTACACCAGCCAGGGCTGGACATCACCTTTTCAAATCCAGATGTTATGTGGGCACCTATTCCTAGCTCTAGTGCTCTGAGCTGGGTAGCCCAGCATGGTGTTTAGACCCCATGCTTCTCAGCAGGAACCCCCTGCAGCTGAGGTATACCTCCAGAACCTCAACTGAAGCTTATGAGAACAGGGCCAGCCCTTTCCACATCCCTGCCTTTCCTACCAGTCTTGATATAGTTTCTCCTGTAAATCCTTGGTTATAAGACTTCTTTTCAGCCAGTCTTCAGTTGGTTATTTAGAATGATTATTCTAAATATAATTTAGTTGTAATTCCAGTTTGGTCCTGGAAAGAGGTGATTGTAAGTTCTACCTACTCTGCTGCCATCTTGGATCTGTAAATATCTTATATAGTTTATATGGTTTTACCCTCAATAGTGCCTTTCAATGAACAAAGTTGTTAATTGAATATAGTTGAGTTCATCCATCTTTTCTTTGTTTCTTTATGTCTATTATAATAAATTCTTATTCTAAGGTAAATTAATATGAAATTCATAATTTATATATAAACATAGATGGAAAAAGTATAAATAGATATACGAATAAGTGTACACACATATATTTCCCAGTACTGCCTTCTGAGAGGGTGTAGAAGTAATGATACTCCAATAGCAATGAACATACTCAGCATCAAATTCTTGGTTTTCAAATACCAATCTCTGCTAAAAGGAACTAGCATTCATTGGAGAAATGGCAAGTTCCAGTGCTGGGTCTGGAAAAATACAAGGTAAGCTTGGAACATCTTGTTTTGTCAGAAAGGAAGAGCTCAAAGAATGAGGGGAACTGGTCAATGTGACACTGGAGCTAACCTGAGGGCTCCCATTAGCGAAACAGGGGTAAGCTGAGCACCAAATAGTAATAGTAATAGTAGTAATAAATTATGCCATTTTAAAAATAAAGTCTATATTGATATAGATATTTGGGTCCATGTTGATGTAGATAAATAAATGAACAAATAAGTGAAAGAAAAGGAAAAGCCTTGATTTTCAGTAGAATGTCAACAACTAAATATAGAAATAGTGATTGAATGAAAAAAATACCATTTAACAATCATCATAATAGTCATTGATTCAGGCAAGAATTACCTAAAACACTACTAAAATTAGTGGAAGAAAATTTCATGAAAAATAAGACATTTACATAGTTTTGAAGTATCACTTTACAAAATCTTATTAATTACAAAGGAAAAATAGTGAGCCAAATTAACATCATGAGCAACAGGATAAATAGACAATATATGCCTCCTGATATAATGCAATGAAAGGATACATCATTTTTGTGGTGTTACTGCAAAAAAAAAAAGCATGACCTGTATCTGATCAACAGGAAACATCTGATAAAACCAAATCGAAGCATGGGGTAGCTAGCCCCCAAATGAACCCAAGTGATGATCCTCATCCCCTGATATTCCCATTCATGTATAGTGCCGTGCCCTCTCATGCTGAAATGGGCTGATGTGCATCTGTATTACTGAAAGTTCTCCAGAGAAACAAAACCAATCAGAAAGAATGAGGGAGAGAGAAATTGTAAGGAGTTAGGACATGCTATTATGGGGGCTGACAAGTCCCAAGATCAGTAAGGTCAGTTGGCAAGCTGGACATTCAGGGGAGCCGATATGTACCTCTTTTCTGAAGGCTAAGACCCTGGAAGTGCTGATATTTCAGTTCAAGTCTGAAAATGAAAAAAAAGTTAACATTCCAGTTTGAGAGTAGTCATAATAAGAGAAATTTTAGATTATTCATGGCATGGTCAGCCTTTTCTTATATTCAGGTCTTCAGATGATTGGATAAGTCCCTCTCACATTAAGCAGGGCAACCTGCTTTACTCAGTCTACTAATTTAAATGTTAATTTCAGGGGCGTTGATCCAAAATAGTGACACAGGAGGCTCCTGAACTTATCTCCTTCCACAGATAAGCCAAATCTAAGCTACACATGGGACAATTCTCTCTGAAAGAAATCCAGAAACCAGCTGAATGATTCCTACACACTAAAAAAAAAAAGAAAGAAAGAAAGAAAAAAGAAAATAGGAAAAGAACTCTTTAAGATGAATAAAAATGATTAAGATATAATCTTGCCTTTACCCCCTGCCCCAGTCAGTACAGTGATATACAACTGGGAGGAAATTCAATTCTCAGCTTCTCCTTGAAAAGTGAAAGGTTTGGACCCATTATCTATCACCCCAGCTTTTAAGACCTCCACATAAGGAATGGGCCAAGAAAATACACCATGGAGGACAGATAGATTCTTCAATAAATGGTCTTGGTCAAACTTGATAGCCACATGCAAAAAAATAAAAAATAAAACTGGCTCCCTGTCTTACACCATAAACAAAAATCAACTCAAAGTGGTTTAAAGACTTGAATCTAAGATCAAAAACCTTAAAACTCCTAACAGAAAACATAAAGGGTAAGTCCTTGACATTGGTCTTGGTAATGCAGCATAAGCAAAAATAAATAAGTGTAACTACATCAAATTAAAAATCTTTTGCACCACAAACACAAAAAGTGCTCAACACAACTAACCATCAGGGAAATGTAAATCAAAACTACAGTGAGATGTCATCGCACACCTGTTAGAATAGCTGTCACCAAAAGGACAAGAGATAAGTGTTGAAGAGGATGTGGATAAAAGGGACCCTTGTAGGCTTTTGGTAGGAAGATAAATTGGTGCAGTCACTAGGAAAACAGTATGGTGATTCCTCAAAAAATTAAAAGTAGAATTACTATATTACCCAGGTACTCCACTTCTGGATGTATATCTAATGGAAAAGAAATCACTATCTGAAATAGATGAATATATGAATAAAGAAAATATGACACCGAACTTCTGGCCCGGGTGGAGGCATTGGTAGATACACTGTGCCTCCTTGCACAATGAAAAGAAGGACAATAACAAATTTAAAAACAAAAAGCAAGCAGAACTGCCAGAAAATTGAACTGTATGGAAGTCCTACAACCAAGGAGATAAAGAATAAACATTCATCCATACTGGCAGGAGGGGTGGAGACAGGAAGCTGGGTGGAGAGGACTCATGGCAAGACTTCAGCTGGAGAACAGGGCCAGGTGGTAGCTGGTGGAGTGGGCAATCCCATATTCGTGTGCTGATAAACTGGGAGAAACAACTGGGGAGCAAGACAGACCATGCAACCCAGGGTTCCAGTGATGAGACATTAAACCTCAAAACCTCTGACTGAAGAACCTAGTGGGGTTTGTGACAGCAGAGGAAATTCCTAGCCTCACAGGTGAGTTTATTGGAGAGTCCATAGGGTCCCAGAAGGTACACAAACCCACCCACCTGTGAATTGGCACCAGAAGGGCCCAATTTGCCTATGGGTAGTGGAGGCAGTTACTGAAAGCTTGCCCAGAGCTAAATGAGCTGCATTGTTCCCTCTCGGACCCCTCCACAACACATTGACTTGGGTTGCCCTGCCCTGGTGAATAGCTAAGGCTCCACCACTTCCTACATAACAGGCATACTGAAATTAAAAAAAAAAAAAACACGATGGCCCAAATGAAAGAGCAGTTCAAAGCTCCAGAAAAAATACAACTAAGCAACAAAAAGATAGCCAACCTCTCAGATTCGCAGTTCAAAACACTGGTAATCAAGATGCTCAGAGAAATGGTTGAGTATGGTCACAAAATGGAGGAAGAAGTAAAGGCTTTGAAAAGTGAAATAAAGGAAAATGTACAGGGAACCAATAGTGATGGAAAGGAAACCAGGACTCAAATCAACGGTCTGGAGTAGAAGGAAGAAATAAACATTCAACCAGAGCAGAATAAAGAAACAAGAATTTAAAAAATCGAGGAGAGACTTAGGAACCCCCAGGATAACTTTAAATGTTCCAACAACCAAATCAGGAAGGTGCCAGAGGAAAAGAGGAAGAGCAAGAAATTGAAAACTTATTTGAAAAAAATAATGAAGGAGAACTTTCCTACTCTGGTGAAGGAAATAGACTTGCAGGAAGTCCAGGAAGCTCAGAGAATCGCAGACAGGTTGGACCCAAGAAAGCACACACCAAGACACACCATAATTACATTCTCCAAGATTAAAGATAAAGAAAGAATCTTAAAAGCAGCTGGAGAAAAGGAGAGAGTTACCTACAAAGGAGTTCTCATAAGATCATCAGCTGACTTCTCAAAAGAAACCTTTCAGGCAAGAAGGGGCTGGAAAGAAGTATTCAAAGACATGAAAGTCAAGGAACTACACCAAGAATACTCTATCCAGCAAAGCTATCATTTAGAATGGGAGGGCAGATAAAGTGCTTCCCAGAGAAGGTCAAGTTAAAGGAGTTCATCATCACCAAGTCCTTATTATATGAAGTGTTAAAGGGATTTATCTAAGAAAAAGAAGATAAAAAAATATGAACAGTAAACTGACACCACACTCACAACTATCAATAACCAAACCTAAAAATAAAACAAAAAACAAAACAAACTAAGCAAACTGCTAGAACAGGAACAGAATCACAGAAATGGAGATCACATGGAGAGCTATCAGCGGGGAGGCGGGGGGAATGGAGAAAAGGTTCAGAGAAAAAGCAGCATAAATGGTAGGTATAAAATAGACAGGGTGAGGTTAAGGATAGTATAGGAAATGCAGAAACCAAAGAACTTCTATGTATGACCCATGGACATGAACTAAATAGTGGGGGGATGTGGGTGGGAGAGGGTGTGCAGGGTGGAAGGGAATAAAGGGGGAAAATTGGGACAACTGTAATAGCATAATCAATAAGATATATTAAAGAAGAAATTCTGACACACACAGAGGACTATTATTCAATAATTATAAAGAATGAAAATTTGCCATTTGTGACAACATAATGAATCTTGAGGGCATTATGCTAAGTGAAATAAGTCACACAGGGGCAAACAAATACTATATGATATCATTTATATGTGGAATCTAAGAAAAGCAAACTCATAGAAACACAGAGCAGGTTGGCGGTTTCTGGAGGTGGGGGGCATGGAGTGGGGAAAATGGGTCAAGCTGTTCAAAAATCACAAACTTCCTGTTAGAAGATAAATAAGTTCTGGTGGTGTGATATACAGCATGGTGACTATGGTTAACAATATTGTACTGTATATTTGAAAATTATTAGGAGGATAGATCTTAAAAGTTCTTATTATAAGAAAAAAGATGTAACTATGTATGTGATGGTAGTTAACTAACCTTATTGTGGTAATCATTTTACAATACATACATATATCAAATTATTATGTTGTATACCTTAAACTAAAACAATATTATATGTCCATTATATTTCAATAAAATGGGAATAATGGAAATAAAAGTCACTTACCACTATAAAAACGTTCATCTTATCCATAAGCACCCTAACAGAAAGATTCAGAATGTTTGTCCATGTATTGGCACATGAAAGTAATCATCGTAGTATCTGATAGAATATCATGGAAATAACATACTGTACCTTCTAAGGGTAGATTATAAAAAACATCGTGGCTTCTGCCGTACTCTCTTGTTATGGGAGTAGAACAAGAATGAGCCACCATGTCACAAGGATACTCAAATACAGGGTCCAGCACAAATAATGCCCCCTTTTTATTACAAATCCTTTCATTAAAAAATCATAAGCATGTAATTCTGTAACATAATATCACACTCAAGCACACCATATGACATTTTAGGTGAAATGTTCAAATTAAACCTATAAATTATTATACCCATATTATTACCCTACCAACCACTCTCGATAGTTACTTCTGCCAGACCCTAACTATAATACTATGATGAGGTCCACATGGTGAGGATATGAGGCCTCCAGCCAAAAGCCATGTGAGTGAGCCATCTCACATGAGGATCTTTCTGTCCCAGTCAAGTCTTCCAATGACTGCCTTTCTGGCTGATGCCTTGATTGCAACCTCATGAGAAATTCGAAGCCAGAACCAACTTGCTAAGCTGCTCTCAAATCCCTGACACACAGAAACTGTATGACATAATAAATATTTATTATTTTTTCAATCCTCACCTGAGGATATGTTTCTTGATTTTAGAGAGAAAGAAAGGAAGAGAGGGAAACATTGATCAGTTACCTCCCATATGTACCCCGACTGGGAATCGGCCTGCAACCTAAGTATGTGCCCTGACCAGGAGTTGAACCCACAACATGTTGGTGCATGGGACCACACTTTAACCAACTGAGCCACCAGGCCAAGGCAATAAATATTTATTCTTTATTTAAGTCAGTAAGTTTAGGTTAATTTGATACTAGGCAATAGATAACCAATCATAAAGTCATTCTACCAAAAATAATTGATGTGTATTGTTCAAAAATGTCAAAGTTATGAAAGGCAAAAAAAACTGAAGACTTTGTTCAGACTAAATGAGAAAAAAAAACGTAACATTCAAATGCAATGTATGGTCTTAGAATGATTCTAGACTAGAAAAAAAGTGTGTTTGTGTATTTGCTTATAATAACCATCACCAAGATGATTAGAGAAATTTGAGTATAGTCTGTTGCTTAGATAATAGTATTGTGTCAATATTAATCTTTTGGTTTTGCTCATTGCATTGTAGTTGTGCAAGAGAATGTTCTTGTTTTTAGAAAATACACACTGAAGTATGGATGAAGGAGGAATGAAGAAGGGATGTCATGCCTGGAAGTGATCTCAAACAGTTCCAACGTAACAAATATATAATTACATAATTATATGTGCATGCATCTATAGATATTACATTCATATATATGAAACTATATCTATATTCATTCTATCTATCTAACTATCATCATATACCCATCCATCCAAAGTGAAAGAGAGACAGCAAATGGTAAAGAAAAAGTGAAATGTTAACATTTGGAGACTATATATATATACACACATATATATATTCATACACATATATTCAGTTATGTGTACTACTCTTGCCACTTTTCTGTAGAAATTATTTCAAAGTAAAGACAAATACCATATGATCTCACCTATAAGAGGAATCTAATGAACAAAATAAACTAATGAACAAAACAGAACCACAGACAGGGAAACACAGAACAGACTGAAAGTGACCAGAGGGGAGTGGGGATGGGGGTAATAATGGAAAGAAGGGGAAGGGACTAGACAAAGAACATCTATGAGTGACCCACAGACATAGACAACAGTGTGGGAATTGACTGTAGGAGGGGTGGGGTGGGCAGAGCAGGGCGATGGGGGAAAATTGGGACAACTGTAATAGAATACCAATAAAAAGCGATTTTTTAAAAGGACATGATAGCACAGGTTGCTGCTGTTCAAAAATTTCCTTTCTAAATAAACTCTTGTTTCAACCAGAGGGTTACAATTAATAGCTTTTTCAATAAAATTAGATCCAAGCCAAAAAAAAAAAAAAAAGAGGAAAAGAAAGGAAACGTCATTCCTGATTAGTAAGGGTGATTACTATTTTGTGAAACTTCTATTCCACTTCTCCAGAGGCAAAAGTGGATGCACTGAATAGCACAGTGAAAAAGTTGGAAAGCCACTGCATTGATGGCTAGAGTGTTAGCCAATGACGGGGTGTCAGAATTCC
>PVKM010045764.1:0-11875 GCA_004027735.1 Carollia perspicillata
TCGCATAGGTCGATGAAACAGAACAGAGAGCCCCAAAATCAAACCACATCTTTATGGCCAATTAATATTTGACAAAGGAAGCAAGAGCATACAATGAAGTAAAGACAATCTTTTCAATAAATGTTGTTGGGAAAAATTGGACAGGTACATGCAGAAAATGAAACTAGGCCACCAATTTACACCATACAAAACGGTGAACTCAAAATGAATAAAAGACTTAAATATAAGTAATGGAACTATAACAGCCCTAAAAAAACATAGGCAGTTATCTCTTATAGCACCTGATATCTCTCATAGCAATATCTTTGCCAATAGTTCTTCCAGGGCAAGAGAAACAAAGGACAAAATTAACAAACAGGACTGCATCAAACTAAAAAGCTCCTGGACAGCTATAAATAACCATCAGCAAAAGGGAAGGGAAGCCCACTGTATAGGAGAAGATATTTGCCAGTGATATATTTAATAGGGGATTAGTTTCCAAAATGTATAAAGAACTTACACAACAATACACCAGGAAGACAAACAATGCAATTAAAAAATGGACAAATGACCTGAACAGACACTTCCCTAAGAGGGATATATAGATGGCCCATAGACATATGAAAGAATGCTCAGTGTCACTAATCACCACAATGAACTATCACATCACACCTGTCAAAATGACTATCATCAATTAACCCACAAATGAGTGCTGGTGAGGATGTGGAGAAAGGGAACCCAAGTGCACTGTTGGTGGGAATGCAGACTGTGCAGCCCCTGTGGAAAACAGTATGGACTCCTTCAAAATTATAACAAATGGAACTGCTTTGTGACCCAGCAATCCAAATTCTGGGAATATATCCTAAGAATTTTTAAACTCTAATTGGAAAGAACATATGCATCCCTATACACAGAGCAGTGTTATTTACAGTAGCTGAGATCTGGAAACAGCCCAAGTGCTCATTAGTAGATGAATGGATAAAAAGCTGTGGTACATTTACACAGTGGAATTCTATGTGGCTGTGAAAAAAGAAAGAATTCTTACCCTTTGTGGCATCATGTATGGATAATATTATGGAGAATAATATTATTCTGGAGAATATTATGCTAAGTGAAATAATCCAGTCAGAAGAAGACAATTACCATATCATCACGCTCATGTGTGGAATCTAATGAATAAAATAAACTGACAAAATAAAACCAGAGGCATGGATACATGGAACAGACTGAAAGATCTGAGAGGGGATTGGGTGAGAGAAACTGGAAGAGTTTAGCAAAAGAACATATATGCATGTAGGCATAGCCCATGGACACAGGGTGTGGGGAGAGCTGGGGGTGATGGGGCAGGGGTTTGGTGGAGGGGAGAAAAGATGAAGAAAATGGAGGATATCTGTAATAGTGTCGACAATAAAACACTTGAAATTATATATAATATATAGTTATATGGTTATATATTATATATAATTATATACATATTATATATATAATTTAACCCAATTTCTGTGAATTCATTCAACAAATAATTAACTTAAAATGTTCTGAGTGCTATTATAATAATACTATTCTAGGTATTCTGGTTTTTAAAAACATAGACTTTAACTCCATCAAGAACTTCTTACATGAATGTATGTAAATGAAAGACATTTTCTAATTTATATTGGAGGCAAAATATTTTCAAACTTAAAGCAAAACAGTTTTGCAGAGAAACCAAATCTGAAAAGTAGAAACATACAACTTAAATACTGGTGATTCCACTTCTGGGATTATAGCCTAAGAACCCTGAAACACCAATTAAGAAGAACCTATATATTCCAATGTTCATAGCAGCCCAATTACAATAGTGAAGTGCCGGAAGCAACCTAAGTGCCCATCAGTAAGTGAGTGGACCAGAAACTATGGTACATTTACACAATGAAATACTATGCAGCAGAAAGAAAGAAGGAGCTCCTACCCTTTACAACAGCATGGATGGAACTGGAGAGCATTATGCTAAGTGAAATAAGCCAGGTAGTGAAAGACAAATACCATATGATCTCACCTAAAAGTGGAACCTAATCAACAAAACAAGCAAGAAAAATATAACCAGAGACATTGAAATAAACAACAAATTGACAGTAACCAGAGGGAAGGAGGGAGGGGATTAACAAGGGAAAGAAGGGGAAGTGTCATCAAGGAACATGCATGAAGTACCCATGGACAAAACCAACGGGGGATAAGACTGAGTGTGGGAGGTAGGGATGGGTGGGACAGGGAGAGAGGTGGGGGGAAATGGGGACAACAAAAATAAATTAACATTCTGAATTGAAAAAAAATATGTATTGTGTCAAATAAATTAGTTTCACTTCGTGGCCACATATTTTAAAAGCAAATTTTCCAAAGGAAGTAAAATGTAGTCTTAAGTGAGGACACAGAGTATTTGTTGCCCTGCCTAGCTTATTTCTGTTAAAATAATGTCCTCCCATTTCAGTGGAAGAGGCAGGATTTCCTTACTTTTTAATACTGTAATACTCTATTTTGCACAGCACTTTCTTTATCCACGCAGCTATCAGTGACACTGAGGTCGTTTCCCTGTCTTGTCTGTTGTGAATAGTGCTGCAATAAACGTGGTGGTGCAGGCATTTTTTTTTTTGAGAGAGTGATTTCATTTCCTTTGTATTTATACCAAGAACCAGGATTACTGGTTTATGTGGGAGTTCTATGTTTAATTTTGACTAATCTCCACGATGTTTTCTATAATAGCTCTATCAATTTTCATTCCCATCAGCAGTGCACAAGAATTCCTTTTCTTTCACATCTTCACTAGCAATCTCTTGGTTCCTTTTCTGATATTTTTTAGTAATAGCAATTCTAAAATGTGTGAGGTGATATCTCATTGTGGTTTTGATATGCATTTTCCTGGGGATTAGTGATTTAGAACACTTATTCAAATACCTGTTGGTAATTTACATCTTCTTTGAGATAATGTCTATTCAGATCCTTTGCCTATTTTACAATTGGATTATTTGGGGGGGGGCTTGTTTTTGCTATTGAATTATGTGAATTCCATATATATTTCAGATTTTAACCCTGTCTTAGATACATGATTTGTAATTATTTTCTCCCATTCCATAGGTTGCATTTTCATTTTGTTGATTGTTTCCTATGCTATACAAAGTGTTTTAGTACAATGTAGTGCCACTTATTTTTACTTGTGTTGCTTATGCCTTTCATGCCAAGTCCAGTGATTGCCAAGACTAATGTCAAGGCACTTTTTCCAGTTTTTTCCCTAAGATTTTTATGGTTTCAGGTCTTATATTTAGGTACTTAGTATATTTTGAGTTAATTTATGTGTATGGTGTAATATAAGGTATATTGTTTCATTCTTTTGAAACAATAGAGATATTCAATGTTCCCAACACTATTTATTGAAGAGACTATCATTTCCCTATTTTGTGTCCTAGCTGTCTTTATCAGAGACTAGTTGACTGTATATGCATGGGTTTATTTCTGGGCTCTCAACTTCTCTTTCTTTAGTCTATATCTGTTTTATTTTTTTTAATGTCAGTACCATACTGTTTTGATTATCGCAGCTTTGTAAGACAGTTTGAAATCAAGTAGCATGATACCTGCCTTGCTGTTCTTTCTCAATTATTTTGGCTATTTAGTGGTATTTTTGTTGTTCATGTTTCATAAAAAATTAGTTTTTTTCCTGCTTATGTGAAAAATGCCAATTGAAGTTTAAAACTTTGGGTAGTATACACATTTTAACTTTGGGTAGTATACACATTTTATTAATATGAATTCTTTTAAACCATGAGCACAGGGTAACTTTCCATTCATTTGTGAGGGGGGGGGTTCAGTTTTTTTCTTCAATATTTAATAGCGTTCAGTATACATATATCTATCTTCACCTCTGTGGTTAAATTTTCCCTCAATATTTTATTCCTTTGGATATTATTGTTGATGGAATTTTCTTAATTTTTCTATTTGATAGGACATTGTTAATGTATAGAAATGCAGTAGATTTTTGTATGTTGGTTATGTATTCTGATAATTTACTGAATTTTATTAGTTTCAACACTTCTTTGATGGCACATTTCATTTCTTCTATATGTAAATTCATGGCATTTGCAAACAAAGGCAGATTAACTTTTTTTTGCAATTTAGATACTTTGTATTTCTTTTTCTTGACAAATTATTGTAACACTTCCAATACTGTGTTAAATGAAACTGGTGAGAGTGGGCATTTTTTTGTTGTTCATGAGTGTTTTCATCTCTTTACCATTGAGTTTTATGTTAGTTGTGGACTCATAATATGTGCATTTTTATGTTGAGATATATTTCTTCTGTACTTTGTCAATAATTTTTATCATGAATTTATGTTGAACTTTTTCAAGTGTTTTTGCCTCTATTAAGATGACCATAAAGTTTTTGCCCTTCATTTCGTTAAACTTGTGTATCATTTATTGACTTCTTATACGTAGAAATGTTCTTGAATCCTGGAGCTCAATCTCACTTGATCATTGTGTATGGTTCTTTTAATGCGCTATTGAATTTGACTTACTAGCATTTTGTTGAGGATTTCTGCATCTATGCTCATCAGGGATATTAAACTGTAGTTTTTCAATTTTCATTTCTTTCTTACAGTATCCTTATCTGTCTTCTATATGAGAATAATGCCAGCTCATAAAGTGAATTTAGGAGAACTTCTTTCTTTTCATTTCTTTAGAAGATTTGAGAGAGATATGTGTGAAATCTTTAAATTATTGGAGAATTTACCCAAGAAGGCACTTCATCCTGGACTTTGTTGAGAAGCTTTTGATTATGGCTTCAGTCTTCTTACCCATTATTGGCTTGTTAGGATTTTCTATTTCTTCATGAATCAGACTTGTTAGGTTGTGTATTCCTAGGAATTGATTTATATTTCTTCCAGGTTATCCAGTTTGTCGGCATATACTTTTTCATAGGAAGCTCTTATGATCCTTTGTACTTCAGTAGCAACAGTTGTAATATCTCTTCTTTCATTTATATTTTTATTTATTTGAGTCCTCTCTTTTTTCTTAGTCTTGCTAAAGATCTGTCGATTTTTTTTTACTTTTTCAAAAAATCCAATTCAGTGTCATTCATCTGTTCTTCTGTCTTTCTAGTCTCTATTTCATTTATTTCTGTCCTGATCATTATTTTCTTTCTTCTGTTAACTTTGGACTTAGTATTTTTATTTCTCTATTTCCTTGAGGTACAAAGTCAAGTTGTTTATTTGAGAGGTTTCTTTTTTCTTAATGTCACAATTTATCACTATGAAATCCCCTTAGGACTACTTTTGCTGCATCCCATGGGGTTTTGTATGTTGTATTTCCACTTGTTTGTATCAGGATAGTTTTTATCAGGTTACTTCCTCTTTGATTTCTTCTTCTTTTTTTTCAGTTTTTTTTAAATTTGTTTTATTTTAATTGTTATTCAAGTACAGTTTTCTGTCTTTTACTTCCATCCCAACCCACCCACCCAACCCTCCCTCCCTCCCTCCCATTTCCAACCCCCTAGTTTTTGTCCTTGTGTCTTTTATACTTGTTCCTGTAAACCCTTCCCCTTTTCCCCTGAAATTCCCTCCCCTCTCCCCTCTGGTTACTGTTAGCCTGTTCTCTATTTCAGCATCTTTAGTTATATTTTGCTTGTTTGTTTGTTTTGTTGATTAAGTTCCTGTTAAAGGTGAGATCATATGGTATTTGTCTTTCACCACCTGGCTTATTTTGCTTAGCATAATGCTTCTTTAACTTATTATTTGTTTGGGAGAGTAATGTTTCATTTGTATGTATTTGTGAATTTTCTTCTTTTCTGCTTTTGTGAACAAAAGAGACACCTGATACGATTTAATTTTCTTCAATTTGTGAAGACTTATTTTGTGGCCCAAAGTATGTTCTGTCCTGCAGAATGTTTTCTGTCTACTTGAGAAGAATGTATGTTTTGCTACTGTTGGGATGAACTGCTCTTATATATGTCTAATGGATCCATTTTGAACTACAGTGTTATTCAAGTCCTCTGTTTATTGATTTTCCATCTAAAATACTATCTATGGATGAAAGTAGGATATTAAAGTAATCTACTATTATTGTATTGCTTTCATTTTTCCCTTCACTTCTGTTAATATTTGCTTAATATGCCATTTAGGTTCTTCAGTGTTGTCAGCTTCTATATTTACAATTGGTATATCTTGATGAATTGACTCATTTATCTTTATATTGACTTTTTTGTCTTATATGGCTTATTTTGACTGAAAGTCTATCTTTTCTGATATAAATGTAGCCTTGCCTGCTCTCTTTTTCTTATCATTTGTATGGAATAACTTTTTCTATCCCTTCATTTTTATCCTATGTGTGTCCTTAAAGTAAAATGATTATTCTACAGGCAGCATGCTCTTGTATCCTTTTTAAAAATCTATTCAGCCACTCTGTGGCTTTTAATGTTTTAATGGCATGACTGTTACCAGGTGTGCAAAAGGTATGGCTCCCTCCAGGTCCCTGGAAAAGTTCCTAACAGGCCACCTGGGGTTATACTTGGCAGGCAAGAATGGTCCCAGACAATAGTTTAAAGGTACTAGACTCACGTCACAGAGGTGCTTCAAGATCATCATTCAGACTGAGCTTGGCAGGCCTACCTCCTAAAGCTCAGAGGAACATGCCTCCTGGTGAATCTCTGAGCAGGCTGGACCACTCCCAGAAGGTACCTGAGAGGGGCTGGAGCTGAGTTACAAAGCCATTTCAGGATCTGCTCTAGGACAGGACCAAGGTCAAAGGGCCTGCCTGCCTCAGGACATGAGCAAATATGTCTCCTACCTGGTCTTGGGTTGGCAGGACAAGAGGTTAAGAGGAGCTGAATCTGGTTTATCAGGTACCACCAAGTCCACAGTCAGAAACCAGGCCCCTGGGATTATAACTCAGGGTATTGTGTTACTGCTGACAAGCCCCTTAAGTGAGTGGTGCCAGTGTCAGCACCAACGCCAAACAGCACTGTAGCCTTATCCACACAGTGGCAGGGCTGATTCTGGGTCAGTAGCCGGGTCCACAGTCACAGTCTGCCACCTGGACATGGCCTGTCTTCTCAAAATGGACTTCCTGAGTCTTAGGTTCTGCCAGGTTTTCACAATTTGCTACCTGGATCCTAAAACTCCCACAAAGGCACTTTTGTCCATGTGTCTGCCACATTTTTGTTGCTGAGATGGGAAAAAGAGTGAGAATCTTCTATTTTCCCCATTTTCTGATGTCACTCTAAAAATTTTTGTAAGTATTTGTCCTCAAGGTTATAAATAGAAACAGAAAAATGTTACAGCACATCCCAAATGAATATATTATAAGTTCCAACGTGTCTGCAGTTATCATTAATGAGGTTTAAAGTGAGTAAGGTCTTCATGGAGAAAATGGGGCTTTTCTATCTGAATGAATATTTAGTTTGTATAATGAAATTCCTTTTTGTTTTCATTTCTTCTCTTGTCTTACTTGTAAGATCTCTTTAGATAACTGAAACTATCTGCCACAAAGGATAGAAATTTTAGCCACAGAGCCAGATGTTTTGCAAAAAGGAAAGTAGGCATTTCGACTTTGTGTCATTTAGCGGCCACACGTGTCATTTAAAAAAATCTGTGTTCCTTGAATGTGAGTGAGTCGATTCAAGTAAGCATCTGCTTTCTGAGTATCCCTTCCAGGAGGTCTGGGTCTGCTTCTGAAATAGGATCACCACTGAGAGCAGCTGGCTCCTGCCATTGTTTGCTCCTTCCCTCCGTCCTTCCCCAGCACCTTTAGGAATAAGGAATAAACTTTCCATAGTCATGTGTCTCAATCCTTCTTAGAAGACCCTTGACCAAGTAGGACAGAGTATCTAAAGATATAGGCATTTCTTAGACTAAAGCTTCTGTCATCTGTGCATTTTTAAGGAACCAAAAACATTTATTAAAATAACCAGGCACAGCTGAAATAGAAACTAGAATAGAAGCTTTCATAGACAGAGCACATCTTTAAAACCTGTCTACTTTTGAGACAAATGCTCATTCTTCCCCAGGAGAGACAGAAGATGTAGATAACTGGGTGGAAATTATACAGGGATTTGTATATGATCCGTCAGTGGTCCCTTCAGTGGCACTTTAGATTCATTGAGCCACATGGCTACAAACAACCATATTAACTTCAAGTATTTTATGCTAAATCGAGGGTCAAATTCAGATAAAACTGTAAAATGGGTAGCTCATCTTTAGTCCCCATGCAGGACTTCCCTCTTCCCATCAGCCATTCCTGAAGGTATCTCTATTCATTTACTATATAGTGTTCTGATACTTTTTTGGTAACTACCAAAAGTAAACCAAGAAACTAATTTCTACCAAAATGATTGTTGATAAAGCTTGTTTCTATCCCTTGCAGGCTTTTGTTAATTTATAATATATAAGTAAAATGCTTTTACAACTAAAGACTTTTTCTTTCAAATTAATGCATAACAATATTTTCAATATCTAGCACTGAAGTTGCAGAAAACAATTTTGGGCAAAAGAAAATAAAGCCCCATATTTCGTCTATTTAGAAGTCAAGTCCTTCCTATAGATTGTTCTCTAGATCTCCAAATGAGATATTTATAGTTTTAAAAAAACACACTTCAAAATTCAGAGTTTAATATTCCCTAAATGTTAAGTATTGTAGAAAATAAATATATTTTAGACAAATTATTTTCCTGGCCAGGACCAGGGATTTATATTCACCAAGAGAGATCTCACACAACTTGGGTTAGGGGGAGGAGGGTAGAGAGACTGAGAGACTGAGATAACTAGGCACAGGAGCTGGTGCTAGAAAAGACTGAAGCCAGGAAGATGGCACGTGTTAGTGAAGTCTGGGAAGGCATATTGTTTTAGAGCCTGAAAGTGGTTAGCAGAGACTTAGAGAACTGAAAAAATGTGACACTGGACCATTAGTAATTTCAAAAGCACTACCACTATCTCTGAAATAACTAGAGTACCAATGAGGAGCTTGCGCTTGAGGGAACAGAAGTAGAAACTGGCTAAAAGTTGAAGCAGGGGCTTGGTCACCAGATATAAGCCAATGAGTAAGAACTTTGGTCAGGATCAATACATTCTGAATTTACACTCCTGGCCATATGTAACAATAAGGGACCAGATTTATATTTCAGTCTTAAACATTAATAAATTGGACAAAATATATGAAACAATAGCTTCCAGATATTGAACAAGTGGCACCGGAAAGTGGTCCTGGAGAGAAGGGAAATAAACAAGCCTTACAGCTGCCCTCGCCCCCACCAGGGGAGAGCGGCCAGGCAGCCGGGCTGGGTGTCTCGTGCCTCCTGCTCCCTTTTCCCATGTTTCTGTCTGTTTGGTATTTTTCTTTTTTATAATAGTCTGTGGTTATGCTTTTCAGTTCAGTGATTTTTCTCTTTTGCGGTATAAAGGCTGCTATTTATCCCATTCGGTTAATTTTTTATCTAATACAATATATTGGATATCTCTAGAAGTTATTTGAGTCTTTTTTATATTTTCATATCTATTTGTCATGCTTAAGATTTCTTCTACCCATGTGCACTAATTCTACCATGAGTGTTATGTCTAGGTTTTTCTAATTTTTTTCTCTGTATTGTGTCTCATATTTTCCATTGTGTCTCATCTTTCTTGAAAGTTTGTAAATTTTTATTGCATAGAAATTTATTGTAAATTATGTTTTTAAGTGATAGAGTGTTTAATTTTGAAAAACACTAAGTTGGAGGATTTACAATAACTAATTCAAGACAATATAAAAGTACAATACTCTGTAGAGTATAATGTTTGTATAAAAATAGACAGAGAATAATGGAACAAAATCCTGAAATAGATCCATAGATGACTAATACAGTGATTTTCAACAAAGGTGACAAAGACAAATTTTAATAAATGATGTTCAACAAAGACAATATTGTAAGAGGAAGAAAATTACATATCTAATGTAAAAAAAAGAACCTCAGCTCTTTAATTATGTATTATGTAATAATCTGTTACCTATCACAGACTTAATATAAGTCCTAGAGCTATTAAACTTTCAAAAAACTTTTTAAAAAGGCTTAATGATCTTAGGCAAAGATTTAGTAACAAATATATAAAGCACAAAAGAAAAATTTTATAAATCAGCCTTTATCAAACTTGTGAATTTCTGCTCTTCTAATCACAACTTTAAGAAAATGAAGTTAAGACACAGAATTGGAAAAAATATTTCCAGAATATATATCTGATAAAGGTCATCTCCAAAATATAATGAAAGCTTACAACTCAATTATAAGGTAACAACTTAATTTTACAAATTTGAAAAAAAAAAAAAACCTTCCCAAGGAAGATACACAGAAGGCAAATAGATACATAAGGAGAGTCTGGCCATCATTTGCTATTAGGAAAATACATATAAAATGCAAATGAAGACCAAAATGAAAAATAACTCCATATGTACTAGAATGGCTAACTAACATATTAAAGTTTGACTGGACCTAGTATTGACAAGGGGGTAAAGGAAATAACTCCAAAAGAGTTATGTTACAATCACTTTGGAAAAAAATATAATGGTATCTTTAAAAGTAACACATGAGTCAGAAGGCAGTTTCATTTTTAGTTTTCTGAGGAAATTCCATACTGTTTTCCAGAGTGGCTTCACCAGTCTGCACTCCCACCAACAGTGTACTAGGGTTCCCTTTTCTCCACATCCTCTCCAACACTCGTTTGTTGATTTATTAATGATGGCCATTCTCACCAGTGTGAAGTCGTATCTCACTGTGGTTTTAATTTGCGTCTCTCTGATGGCTAGAGATGCTGAGCATCCTTTCATATGTCTCTGTACCATTTGTACGACCTCTTTGGAGAAGTGTCTGTTCAAGTCCTTTGCCCATTTTTTAATTGTTTTTTTTTTTTTTGTCTTCCTAGAGTAGGGTTGTGTGAATTCCTTTTATCTTTTGGAGAACAAACCCTTGTCTGAAGTATCATTGGCAAATATGTTTTCCCATACGGTTGGTTCTCTTCTTATTTTAATGTTATTTTCTTTGGCCTTGCAGAAGCTCTTTAGTTTAATGAGATCCCATTTGTTTATTCTTTCCTTTATGGCCTTTGCTCTAGGGGACATATCAGTGAAAATATTGCTGCATGGAATATCTGAGAATTTCCTGCCTATGTTCCCCTGAAGGACTTTTATGGTGTCAAGACTTATACTTAAGTCTTTTATCCACCTTCAGTTTATTTTTGTGTATGGTGTAAATTGGTGATCAAGTTTCATTCTTTTTTTTTTTTTTTTTGGCGTGTTGCTGTCCAGTTCTCCTAACACCATTTGTTGAAGAGGCTATTTTTACTCCATTTTATGCCTCTGGCCTTTTTGTCAAATATTAATTGACCATAGAGACTTGGGTTTATTTCTTGCTTCTCCATTCTATTCCATTGTTCTATATATCTGTTTTTATGCCAGTACCAGGCTGTTTTGATTACAATGGTCTAATACAGTTTGGCATTAGGTATTGTGATCCCTCTTACTTAGGATTATATCAGGGATTAAAACCCTGAAACACCAATGCAAAAGAACCTATGCATCCCAATGTTCATAGCAGCACAATTTATAATAGCCAAATGCTGGAAGCAACCTAAGCTCCCATCAGTAAATGAATGGATCAAAAAAACTATGGTACATTTACACAGTAGAATACTACACAGCAGAAAGAAAGAAGGAGCTCCTACCCTTTGCAACAGCATGGATGGAACTGGAGAGCATTATGCTAAGTGAAATAAGCCAAGTAGTGAAAAACAAATACCATATGATCTCACCTTTAAGTGGAAGCTAATCAACAAAACAAACAAGCAAGAAAAATATAACCAGAGATATCGAAATTAATAACAATCTGAGAGTAACCAGAGGGGAGATGGGAAGGG
>PVKM010045765.1:0-11878 GCA_004027735.1 Carollia perspicillata
TCCCCATCTGACAGATAGTGAGGGTACAAGAGGGCCAGGAGGCCTTGACTCTCAGTATGTACACTGGCTTGTCCCCACCCCAACCCCCCGCTACCTCTGGCTCCACCAAGGGCCCTTGACTGGCCCATGCAGGCCCTTGGGTTCCTCTCTGGTGCAGCAGGTGTATGGGCTTCCCTGGTGGACTCAGATTGGGAGTGCAGGGAAGGCCTGGGGCCAGGTGAGGGGTTTCCCTGGACCAGGAGGCCCCAGAGCCTAGGTCTTCAGGTTTGTTATCATCAGAACAACGCTGCCTCGGCAAGGTCCCCAAGGCGCAGCTCTACTACAGGCTTTGCATCCTGGTCTTGGCACTATTCCTCTCCAGCAGGTGACTCTGAGCATGTCACTTAACCTCGCTGGGTCTCATTTTCCTTGTGTGTAACCTGAGGGCCTTGGCAGCATCTCCCTCTTGGCACCGCGATGAGGGATGGGAATTAAGGAGGCAGGGGATCACGAGCTGTGGGGACTGGACACGCAGCCTTCACGACCCGAACTCTCATCCTAGACACCCACTGTCACACCTCAGGGAGCGGATGGGTCTGGCTGTGGTTTGGACACCCAGCCGCCACCCCTCCTTGTGCAGACCTCACTGGCTGCCCCACATTGTGTCACCGTGCTGCTCATGTACATCACGTGCCCACAACACTGCCGGCCCAAACACATGGAATTGTCACTGTTAGGGCACAGCCGTGGCTGAGCGGTGCTCGGGGAGAACTTGCTGGCCACTGTCAGTTTTTTGCCATGAGGAGCCAGCTTCCCACTTCTTACAGACTCTCCCGGGCCCCCATAACCACGTCGTGTACAAAGGGGGAACTCTACACATTTATCACACACACACACATCCTGATGGGAAGGTCAGCTCTCAGAGTGGTCTGCATCTGTGAATGGGGCCACTTCATGGAAGGAACCAGGTTTGGACACTGTGTGCTGAACATCCCTTGGCTCTGCCCCCAGTCCCTACTGCAGACACCAGCGGTGGGGGGATATCCCAGCCTGGCAGACGTCAGGATCCCCTGGTCCCTTCACACTCGGAGCGCACCCATCAACCTCGCTGCCTCGGAGCTCCCAGAAGAGCTGCCAGCAGAAGGTGCTTCGGTGTCCTCGGCAGACCCTGTGCCAGGGCTTGTTGACCACAGAGGACCCGCCACAGGTGCTGAAGACAGAATTTGACCTTTACCCACATGGTGAGCGGAGCTCACGAGCAAACGATATTTCACACTCCCATATTTAGAAGTCGACAACATTCTTACGAGGGCAAGGGCTGAGAGCAGCTGGCCTTCTAAAGCACCGTTTCTTTATGGCATATTTTTGTTGGTTGTTGTTTTGGAATACAACAGTCATTTTCTTGTTTTGAGCAGTTTAAGAAGAAAAACATCACCTGTCCAGGAAAACCATTGTAACCTGCTGTGTTTCAAAGGGACTAATTTTGGATGGGCCTCAGAAGTTTCTAGATGTCTAGAGCAGTCACCTGTTCTCAGAGGGAAAGAGAGAAGCACATTTTACCCAACAGTCCACAAAATGTCTTTATGCTTTCCAAAATGTCTCCTTCATGGGTGGGTTTCATCAATGGGGGACAAGCCTCAGGGACATGGGGAATGGATGAGGCCTTCCCTGTTGTCACCATGATGGGGAGGGACATGAACAACATATGTCAGAACATCACGCACTCCAGGAGGGTCTCTTACAACAGGGAGCCTCTCCACATCCTGCATGGCTTTCAAACACCCTCCTTGACATCCACGTGGGGTGGAAATCTCTTCCTTATTACCTATGCCTGAACCGAACTCCGTTTGCCATGTACACGTTGTGTATCCTTCAATGTGGTTTAAAATACATGGAATTGCCCAGATCAGCCCCTGCACACTTTGAGAGAAGACTACACTTTAATTTGTTCAAAACTTCCCCAACAGCCTAGACAACAGACCACAAACACTGACTTTCCAGGAGTTGTGGTGGGCAGGGCCACGCCCCAGCTCTGGTCTGCACTGGTAGCTGTTGCATTTGTGGTGCTTCTGCCTTTAGAAGCAGGCTGGTGTGCAGACATCACTTAGAGGACCCCACGCCCAGCAGGGCACATCAGCAAGGGGTTTCTCAGCTGGCAAGTTAGAAGGCGAGAGGAAAAGATGTCTGAAATATTTGTCTCAGGTACCCCAACATTTAAATGTACACCACTGACCCAAAGCATAACTGTGTCCAAGGCAGAAAAAAAATCCATGCATTAAAAGCTCCCTTTTGAGACAGGATAGGTCAGTGTAATTAGAAATCAGGTCCTACTGCCTCCAAATCTCTTCTAAGAGTCTGTCTTCTGCCCCAAGGACTTGGGTTCATTGAGAGGCCAGCTGGACAGCATGTCCTGGGCAGTACGTCCTCCTTATTTTTGGCAATTCCTCTTCCCAGTGAAGGTCAGACACCCCATCCTCAGTCTGAGGACAGGGCCTGGATTTTATGGCAACTGGTGCCCTGGTTCTGCTCTCACCTGCTGGACAGAAGCCCATCACCAAGTGCGGGGGCCACAGAGCCCAGATTTAGCCCCAGCTACCCTCTTTCCAGCCAGGTGACCTTTGGCTGAGTCCCGTCCCTAAGCCTCTTTCTGAAGGAAGACAAGAGTATCTACTACATAGGACTGTGGTGAGGGCTGCACGGGGTAGCAAGCAATGGTCCCAAGGCAGTGATTAGAGGGAGGAGGCTTTCCCTTAGCAATGAGGAGCCTCCGCCCTCCCAGCGCTGTGCTCTCTGGATTCCACTCTCATGGAGCACATTTGGTGCAGCTTTGGGCTTGAAGGTAGGGTGAACCCTTTCCTTCCTTTCTCATCACAAGTGACATTCTCATCTTAGCGACCCTGGTCCCACTTGGAGGCACCCTAACACCCCACTGGGATGTCACTGGAAACTTTGGCAAGCTAGTCTCCCTCATCATCTCAAAGGGCCACCACCCTTCCCTGCACTCCTGTAGCCCTGGCCTGTCCTCAGGCTTTGTTACAAGGCTTTCCCACCGCCACACTGAGCTCTGCAATGGTGAGACTGCTACTGCAGTCCTCCCAGAGCTGGGCACGCCACGGGTGCTTCATAGGCACTCGCTGGCTGGGCGAATGGGTTGGCAGAAGGACCCAACAGCAGACAGCCCAGGTGGGAAGGCCCACACAGATGACCGCGGCTGGGAAGTGGCTCTCTCCGCTCCGCCACAGGAGAGGAAGGAGCGCTCCCCTCCTGCCCCAGGTCCTCTCTCCCAGGCTCTCTGCAGCGGCAGAGATAGTAGAAGGTGGTGGTAGTTCAGGTTTATCACAACGTCTCAAATAATTTTTCATACTCTTGGCCCAGCCCCCGAGACCCTTCGCCAAGCACTTTCCTCATTGTTTTTTTAACCCTGGGGAAATGTTATCTGAATGTTTCCAACTCATTTATGCTTAGCTCATCAAAATGCCATTTTATAAGAGCTGTTTGAACTCCAAAAGGACTGGGAAGCATTCCCCTCATATATTTATATGTGAAAGGCAGCCAGGGTGCTCCTATTAAATGGAGTGCCCAGCTGTGCTGTTGGGCAGGCCCCCTCGCTCGCTCCCCACAACAGCATGGGCAGGCTGAGGAGCAGAAAGCCCCACCCAGGCAGAAGGTGAAGCCTGGCACCATCCAGGCCACCTCACTTCTGCAAACAAAAAGAAACTCTGGGACTCAGGTAGGAGATTTGAGTCCTCAAACACAAATACTTTCAGAAAAAAATCCTCCTGAGCAAGGCTCTTTAAATGCAGACGAAGAGCCTCCAGAGCGCTCCAGGTTGGTGCTGGAAGAGGGAGGGATGTGTCCTGAGACACTGAGGCCGACAGAGTCCATTTCTTCCTGACTGCATGATGAGGTTTAAACAAGACTGTGCTTCTCAGGGCATCTGGGGTCTGCCCTCCTTATACCTCCACTCACTCCATAGTGCAATGTGGAGTCGGAGAGAGAATGAGCACACCAGATCTACCGAAACACCCCTTCCCCATGACCTAGGCTGCCCCCTGACACGCTTCACCCCTCCCATCAGCAACACCCCAAATGTGAGGATGGAAACAGCTTCCTCACCCCCACCCCTTCTCCACTGCCATAACCCACTTCAGTCCTCTCCTGCTTGGGAGAGGAGGAGCACCAGAAATCAGAAATCAGGAAGATCAGAAATCATTAAAATTTGAAACAGAAAATCAATAGAGAAAATAGTGAAACAAAAAGCTGTTTCTTTGAAAGATCAATAAAATTGGCAAACCTCTAGCAAGGCTGACAAAGAGAGAGAGAGAGAGAGAGAAGACTCAGATTACCAAAATCACAAATGAAATATGATAAAACTACAGATGTAGCAAACATCACATTATACAGAAACACTATAAACAACATTACATGCAGAAATTTGACAACTTAGATGAAATGAACTAATTCCTTGAAAATTACCATCACAACTCACTCAACATGAAATAGATTTTATAAATAGCCCTAAAACTAATAAATAAATTTAACTCACAATTTTTAAATTACCTTAAAAAAAAAACCTTCCAGGCCCAGATTATTTCATTGAAAGGAATTTTAACAAATGTTTAAAAAATGTTTAACACAAATTTAGCACAATTTCTTCCTGAAAATAAAAAGAAGGAAACATTCTCAATTGATTTTATGAACTTTGTATTATGTAATATCACACCAACGACAGCACCAGAAAACTACAGACCAATATATCATAAATATAGGTGCCAAAACCCCTAACAAAAATTAATGAATATAATTTAGTGGCATAAAAAGAATGCCACATGACCAAGTGGGGTTCACTTCAGAGATGCAACTTTGGTTCAATACTTGAAAATTGGGAAGATAGAGGCATAGGTGGACACACTATGCCTTCTCACACAACCAAAATAAGGACAACAACAAATTCAACGATGAAAAACAACCAGAACTGCCAGAAAATTGAACTGTATGGAAGTCCAACCACCAAGGAGTTAAAGAAGAAACATTCATCTAGGCCTGTCGGAGGCATGGAGATGGGCAGTCAAGCAAGAGGACTACCAGCAAGGCAGCAGCTGGAGGACTGGGGCAGGCGAGCCAGCAGCTGGTGGATGGGGCAGTCCCACATTAGCGTGCGGATAAACTGGGAGGGACAACTGGGGAGTGAGACAGACCATGCGACCCAGGGTTCCAGTGTGGGAAAATAAAGCCTGAAAACCTCTGACCGAAAAAAACCTCTGGGGTTGCAGTGGCAGGAGAAACTCCCAGCCTCACAGGAGAGTTCACTGGAGAGACCCACAGGGTCTTAGAATATACACAAAACCACCCACCTGGGAATCATCACCAGAAGGGCCCAATTTACTTGTGAGTAAACAGAGGAAGTGACTGAAAGCTGGCAGAAAGCTGAGCAAGCTGCATTGTTCCCTCTCAGACCCCTCTCCACACACAGCACCACAATACAGCCACATGGGTTGCCCCTCCACCCCAAGAATACCTAAGGCTCGGCCCCTTACTACATAACTGGCATACCAAGACAAAAACAATGGCCCAAATAAAAGAATAAATCAAAGCTCCAGAAAAAATACAATTAAGTGATGTTGGGAACCATCCTGCCTGGTTTCAGAAGCTGTAACCCCCACCCCCCCCTCATGGCTAAGGCTGAGTGAGTAACCTTCGGGCCATAAGCCGCCAAGGAGACAGAGCTTATCTCCCTGGCAGGAGCGCTGCTTCTGCTCCTTTTTCCATAACTGGCCCCCAGTGCTTGATCAGTTAGCCAATGACAGGTAACATTCCCCAAGGGGGGAATGACCTAAGACCAGCATGATCACATGGAGGCCCCAAGGAAGGACTTGGGGGGCTACAGAAAAAGGGAGTGATGGACCCTCACCCCTTGGCTTTGACAGAGCCTGAGTCCTCATTCTGTCTGCAAGAAGTCTCCTAATATCTTGGCTGCCTTACTTCCCCTGCCTGACTTAAGCCTGAAACAATGACAGAGGGCAGTGCAGCCCTACGCTGGAAAGGGCAGGCTCCCCAGGTGATCAGGCCTAAGAAAGAAATATAAAATCCTGTGAAACATGCTTTGCTAAGAATGCTCTCAATTAAATGATAAGGGTCCGAGCAGGAAATGATCCCAAAGTTTTGTAGCCTTTTAGCTAATAGACCCTGACTTACGATAAGCCCTCCTAGTTCTTTGTGTGCTATCTATTGTTTGATCCTCACTGCCTGACAATAATTAATGAACTCTATCTGTATTTCTGTGCAAAATGATCCCAATAAAAGCCCATTTAGGAAAAGGCTCTTGGTCCTTCTCCTTTAAGAGATCAGCTACCTTTCCTCCCTAAGCAGATCATGTCTTGATAGACTTATCTCATCCACAGTGGATGGGGGTCTCTGTGGGAAAAGCTCCCCCACAAAGTAACAAAGAGATAGCCAACCTTTTGGATGCATAGTTCAAAACACTGGTAATCAGGATTCTCGCAGAAATGGTTGAGTATGGTCACAAAACAGAGGAAAAAGTGAAGGCTACAAAAGGTGAAATAAAGGAAAATGTATAGGGAGCCAACAGTGAAGAGAAGGAAACTGGGACTCAAATCAATATGGTTTGGACCAGAAGGAAGAAATAAACATTTAACCAGAACACAATGAAGAAACAAGAATTCAAAAAATGAAGAAAGGCTTAGGAACTTCTGTGACAATTTTAAACCTTCCAACATCTGAATCAGAGGGGAGCCAGAAGGAGAAGAGGAAGAGCAAGAAATTGAAAACTTACTTGAAAAAATAATGAAGAAGAACTTCCCCAATCTGGCAAAGGAAATAGACTTCCAGGAAGTCCAGGAAGCTCAGAAAATCCCAAAGAAGTTGGACCCAAGGAAGCACACACCAAGGCACATCATAATTAAGTTACCCAAGATTAAAGATCATGAGAGAATCTTAAAAGCAGAAAGAGAAAAGGGGAGAGTTACCTACAAAGGAGTTTCCATAGGACTATCAGCTAATTTCTCAAAAGAGACCTTACAGACAAGAAGGGGCTGGAGAGAAGTATTCCAAGTCATGAAAGGCAAGGACCTCTGTCCAAAACTACTCTATTCAGCAAAGCTATCAATTGGAATGGAAAGGCAGGTAAAGTGCTTCCCAGATAAGGTCAAGTTAAAGGAGTTCATCATCACCAGCCCTTATTACATGAAATGTAAAAGGGATTTATGTAAGAAAAAGAAGAAGATAAAAAATATGAACAGTAAAATGACAACAAACTCATAACTATCAACAATGGAACCTAAAAACAAAAACAAAAACTGAGCAAACAACTAGAACAGGAACAATCACAGAAATGGAGACCACATGGAGGGTTATTATCAGGGAGAGAAAAATGGGGGGAAAGGTACAGGGAATAAGAAGAATAATTGGTAGGTACAAAATAGACAGGGGAAGGTTAAGAATAGTATAGAAACTGTAGAAGCCAAAGAACTTACATGTACGACCCATGGACATGAACTAAGGGAAGCAGAAATGTGGGTGGGATGGGGTGTGCAGGGCAGAGAGGAATAGAGGTGGGGAAATGGGACAACAATAATAACATACTCACAATAAAATAGATTTTTTTAAAAAAGAAAATTGGTAAGTGTAGTCCACCATTAACAGATGAAAGAAGACAAATCACATTATCATATCAATTAAAGCAAAAAAAAACATTTCACAAATTTCAATACACTTTCTTAATAAAAACTCCCAGAAAACAAGGAATACAGGGGAATTTCCTCAACTGGATAAACAATATTTACCCCAAACTATAGTCAACATCAAACTTAATAATGAAAAACTGAATGCTTTCCACTTAGGATCATGAACGAGGTAAAGATATCTGCTCTCACCACTATCATCAATGTATTTCTGGAATTTCTAGCTAAGACAATAAGACAAGAAAAGTAAATGAAAGGTTTACAAATCAGAAAGGAAGGTAGTAGTGTTGTTCTTTTCAGATGATATGATAGTCTCCATAGAAAACCCTATATAACCTACTACCCCCCTAAAAAAAGCTTCTTAGAGTAAGAGAATTCATTAAGGTCACAAGGTTAAAGATCAACATACAAAAATTAGTTGAATTTCAATATCCTACCATGAGTATATGAAAGCCAAAACTAAACATGCAATAACAACTTACAATCTCTTCTTTAAAAATGAAATATTCAGGTATAAATCTACCAAAGCACATACAGGACCTATATGCTAAGATCTAAAAACTATTGATGACAGTAATTTAAATTAAAAAACAGAGAGGCATACTATGTTCATGAAATGTAATACTCAACATAATGAAGATGTCAATTTTCCCCAAATTGATATACAAGATATTTGTAAATATAAGCAAGATTATTCCTAAGTTTTTATGGAGAACAAAGAATTGAGAATAGCCAAGAGAATTTCAAGAAAGAAGTATAGGAAGGTGTCACTCAACCCACTTCTAAGACTTATTATATAGCAATAGTAATTGAGACTGGAACTTCCAGTCAAGATGGCAGCATAAATGAACGCAGCTAGCCTCCTTGCACAACCCACATCAAAATTACAACTAAGATATAGAACAGCCATCACTCAGAACCATCAGAAAATGAGTTGAATGGAAGTCTGACAACTACAGAATTAAAGAAACCACATCCATCCGGATTGGTAGGAGAGCTGGAGATGCAGAATGGGCTGATTCCATATCCACACGTTGTGAATAAAAATTCTGGAGGGATATCTCAGGAATGAGGAGTCCCAGCTCCACACCAGGCCTGCCACCCCAGGGTTCCAGTGTCCAGAAGATAATTCAAGATAACTTCTGGCTTCAAAAAACAAGAAAGACTGAGTCACTGAAAAAAACTACTGGAGTACCAAGCAGTTCCCTTTAAAGGACCCACACATGGACTTACTCAGACTCACTACCTTTGAGCTCCAGCACTTGCGTAGCACTTGAAAGGCACCAGTGACATACAGGAAAGAACAGAGCATCTGGCATCTGTGCAGGAGCTGGAGGACTGTTTTCTCCCAGACAGAAATGCAGACAGAAGCCACTGTTCCTTTTCTGAGGCCACCCCCACCCCCACAGAGCCACAGAGTCAGCAGGCCACTGCATATCTGAGACTCCAGCAACCTGGCTGATACTGTGTGCCCCACCCTGGAGATCCCTTGAGACTCCATCTCACCCATCTAATGGACCCACCCAAACTGTTATCCATGACTTTGCCATATGAATGGCTGGTCTTGGCTCATGCTTCACAACTTCCTCAATTCTCTCAAACAACAACCAGCATCAATGAGCCCCTAGGCCTCATAGTTCTTGCTAAGTGGCCCTAAGCCCAGCACCAGTAGCACCCAGCCTTGATTCACAGCTTGGCTTTGCATGGGAATCTCCAAGCTAAGCACAAGTAGCAGCCATTTCAGACCACTTTATCGTTCATGCAGGGCAGCCACTGGCAGAACACAGGTGGAGGCTGACCTTGGCACACACCACCTGGGGAATGCCAAGGCCTGTGCACCCAGTGGACAGCTAAAGACCACACTAGAGCACCACCACTCTGTCCCTGTATAGCTGGACCTCCAGAAGGGTGGAGGTTGGTGGCCAGTGGTCACAGCCAGTCCTTGCAGCTGACTGGCCTGAGTAAATCCCTCCCATCGATCTGCCAACAGCAATAAAAGCTCAACTACAAGAAGAGGATGTATTCAGCCCACATGAAGGGCACACCTAAAGTACCCAGCTTGGGTGATAGGGGAGGCTGTGTCACTGGAGCCTAAAGGACACCTACTACATTAGGCCACACTACCAAAACACAGAGTCAAAGCAGCTCTACCTAATATGTAGAAAAAAACACAGGAGGGCTGCCAAAATGAGGAGACAAAGAAACAGGGCCCAAATGAAAGTACAGATCAAAAATCAAAAAAAGAGCTAAAGGAATTGGAGATAAACAATCTGTCAGATGCAGAGTTCAAAACACTGGTTATGAGGATGCCCAAGGAACTTAGTAAGGACCTCAGCAGCATAAAAAAGAGCCAGTCAGAAACCAAGGATACACTAATTGAGATAAAGAACAATTTATAGGCAAACAACAGTAGAGTGGAGGAAGCTGAGAATCAAATCAATGATTTAGAACATAAGGAAGCAAAAAACAAAAAAACAAAAAAAAAAACCCAATAGCAAGAAGAAAAAAGAATTAAAAGAATGAAGATTGTGTAAGTAACCTCTGGGACAACTTCAAATGTTCCAACATTCACATCATAGGGGTGCCAGGAGAAGAGAAAGAGCAAGAAATTAGAAATTTAGTTGATAAAATAATGAAAGAAAACTTCTCTAATTTGGTGAATGAAATAGACATGCAAATCTAGGAAGCACAGAGAGTCCCAAACAAGATGGATGCAAAGAGGCCCATGCCAAGACACATCATAATTAAAATGCCAAAAGTTAAAGAGAAAGAGAAAATCTTACAAGCAGCAAGAGAAAAGCAGGTAGTTACCTACAGGGGAGTTCCCATAAGACTGTCAGCTGATTGCTCAAATGAAACATTGCAGGCTAGAAGGGATTGGCAAAAAATATTTAGAGTTTGAAAAGCATGGATGTACCACCAAGACTGCTCTATGCAGCAAAGATATCATTTAGAATCACAGGACAAATAAAGAGCTTCCCAGACAAGAAAAAAACTAAAGGAGTTCATCATCACCAAACAATTATATGAAACGTTAAAGGGACTTGTTTAAGAAAAAGATCAAAACTATGAACAACAAAATGGCAATGAATACATATCTATCAACAATTGAATCTTAGAAACTAAGCAAACAAGAACAGAGACAGAATCATGGATACAGAGAGCATTTTGATGCTTGTCAGATAGGAAGGGGTATGTGGGGGAATGAGTGAAGAGGTGAGGGGATTAAGAAGTGCGAAAAAGTAGTTACAGAATAGGCATAAGGATGAAAAGTACAGTGTAAGAAATGAGTAGTCAAAGAATTTATACACATGACCCATGGAAGTGAACAACAGTGTGGGGACTACCTGAGGGAGTGGGGAGTGCTGGGGGGAGAGGGGTCAAGGGGAGAAGTTGGGACAACTGTAATAGCATATTCAATAAAATATAATTTTAAAAAAGAATTTAAGATAAATATAATGCAGTCAAATAAATAAAAACTTTCAGCAACAACAACAAATACAACTGTGACATTGGGAGAGGAAGAGACACATAAGCCAGTGGAACAGAATAGAAAACCAAAATATGGCCCCACACATGAGCAGCCATCTGATTTTTGACAAATTTGCAATATCAGTTCTATGAAGGAAGAGTCTGGAAAACCAAAGGCAAATAGTAATAAAGAACCCTGACTTATACTTTATGTCGTTTACAAAATTTAACTGTAAACAAATCACATATTCAGATGTAGAAATGTAAACTATGAAACATTTACAAGAATACATAAGTAGAAATCTTCAGAATCTAAGGCTTGGCAAAAAGTTATTACACTCGACACCAAAAGCACAATCCATAAAAGGAAATAAGTGATAAATTAGACTTCATCAAAATTTGAAACTTTTGCTCTGTGAAAGAGAATGAAAAGATGAACCACAGCCTGTCTACTCGTTCTCTATTGCTTCCACAGCAAGTTACCACAAACCTATCAGCTTACCACAACACCCATTTATTACCTTAGTGCTCTGTAGGTCAGAAGCACGGCAGGCTCAGTGGGTCGCTCTGCTCTAAATTTTCCATAGCAGGAAGGCTGCGTTCCCTTTAGAGACTCTCCAACGGTGCATCTTCCAGGCTCATTCTGTTATTGGACTAAGGTTCCCGTTTCCTTGCTGGCTGTTGGCCTGGAGTCATTCTTAGTTAGCTCCTAGACATCTCATGCGTTC
>PVKM010045766.1:0-11883 GCA_004027735.1 Carollia perspicillata
GCCCTGAGGCCTCACCTCCTTCATGGTGTCAATGGAGGCAAAGTACTTGGACCACCAATCCAGCATGCTCTCATCTGGCTCGTCTTCCTCTGGCTCTTCAGAGTTGCCCTTCTTCTTCTTTTTCTTCTTCTCCTTCTCCTCGTCAGCCTGGAGGGTTGGCCAGGTCAAGGGTCCTGTAGACATCGCTGCGCCCTGGCCATTTCCAGGGCCCTGGACAGCCAGGGGGTCCCCCATCCATTCTGACCATCTGCTCTTGGGAGGTCCTGGGCCCCCTGAGGCTCTGTGGGGCCAGCACTGTCAGAGGGCGGGGCTTTGTCTTGTGGAGGAGGATGCCATGGCCGGAGAGGTCATGAACTGCCCACATGAGCCCCCGGCCAAAGCAGGGTTGGCACACAGGGGCCCCGCTGCCCAAGTAGCTGTCTTGGTCTGCCTCTTTGGGAGGTATGCAGGCATGAGTATCCGAGGGCTGGGGTGGCTCTCTGCCTTTTGCTGCACCCTTTGGCCCAACACTCATGCCAGTGTAGGGTCCCCTTTCCCCAGAATGCCGAGACAGACCCCACACTCACCACATCCACCTTGATGACAGCATCAGAAGTCTGCAAAGGGGAACCAAAGAGAGAGGGACAGAATTAGCCCCCCTGGAGCTTGGAGTGGAGGCAGCAGCCCGGGGAGCATGGGGACACTTGCTATGCGCTGTGAATCCCTGCGCACCCAGGGTCAACTCTGCACTGACGAGAGCATGCTGCCAGTGAGCCTGCAAAAGGTCTGCTTTGCAGCCATTCCCTCAAACTTTCCAGGGCGATGGTTCTCAACCCTGAGGCAGCTGTGGATGCCCCAGCTGATTTCAGCAGGAGGGTCAGGATTGGGAGGGGGGCTGGCCGCACACAGGGGTTCAGTGAGGCTGGCTAGATGGAGTCAACTTCAACTCCACTTTTCCTCTCTGACCAGGTCAAGCACCTTAAAAATTAAGTGGATACACACACACACACACACACACACCCCACACACGCAATTGCACAGCCAAAGAGGACCCTGGTGAAAACACCCCGCCAGAGCCCAGGGCCTGTGGGATGATGGGGAAGCTAAGGTCCTGTCCTCTGTCTTGTTTGCTGAGGGCCTGAAACGAGGGAACTTCCCAGAAGGAGCTGGCTATTCTCTCAAATGGTTCTGGCTCTTTCTGTCTCTCATCCACGCACACAGCACGCTCGTGCGTGTGCAGGCACACACTCACACACAGTCTATGTGTATGCTTGCACACACAGTCAGGGTCAGCCCTGGACACGCTGAAGGAGGTGGCCTGTCTCAGAGGGAGCGTCACATGCAGCCGCACGCTCCCAGCCAGTGTGGTGCTGGCCCTGCCCCACACGCCTTACCGCGTCCAGCTTCACCATGGTCTCCAGCTTCTTGACGGGCACCTCTGGCTCCATGTTCACCACGACCTCCCCTGTGGGGTAAGAGGAGGGGCCCCCATTGCACAGCACACGGCAGCCCCGGAGGAGTCTTACTGGACAGAGAGATGGACAGACAGGCAGACAGGCAGACAGACAGGGAAGAGCAGGAGTGACAGTGAAAGTCAGGGGTGACCAGAAGGACCAGAGAGAGGCCTAAGGCTGATTCTTCAGCTTTCAGAGGGGAGGGAGAAAGATGGGGAAGTTGAGGGGAAAACTGTGGGCATCAGGAGAGGGAGAAGGTGAGCCAGAGGAAGGAAGAGCTGAGAAATAGTGCAGGCTGGACCTCGAGGGAGGCCAGGCGCAGGATTGGGGGTGGGTGGAGGCCGGGTCTCCTCCAAGCACCAGCTGAGGAAGCTGTCTGCCCTCAGGCCCTCTAAGGGCATGTCCAACTCTGGCTCTTTCTGGCTCTAGAGTGAGGGGCAGCTCTGTGCAGGCTTGGCTCCTGGGACAGGACCTGCTCGCTGGCCTCCCCCGTACCCACTTGTGGATGCTCTGGGGTGGCAGACAGGTGGCTACATGACTGGGCCATGAGCTGGAATCCCTCCCAAGGGCCAGGTGGACACGGGCCTGGGCCCCAGGGTGCGGCCTACCAGTGGTGTTCCAGTTGGCGCCCGAGTGGTCTGGGGGCCGGTAGATGAAGCGCCGCAGGGAGTTAACGGCGTGGGAGCCCACCAGGGTGTAGCGGCCAAAGGCCCGGCAGTCCACCACGCGGATGTTCAAGGGTGGGTGCAGTAGCTCGTTCTCTGGGAGGTCCTGGGTGTTGCCAATGGAGCCTGAGCTCAGAGAAGGGGGCAGAGGCGCCTGGCCTGCCCTGCTGCGCCAGCCACCCCCGGCTCTGCCAGGCTATGCCCGGGCCAGCACCCACCACTTCAAACCACTTCACGAGGGTGCCGAAGTTGGGGTTCTTCTTGTAGTTGTGGATCATGGATGACTGTACCCCCTTCCCCGCACACTCGATGTCCACTCTCGGCCGGTCCACCTGGGCCAGGTTCACGCGTTTCAGGTCCCGCAGGCCCCAGAACAGCACCTGAGAGGGGGCAGGGGAATGGGAGAGTCCCCTTAGTCAAGGGAGCCAGTGGTGGCCTGGGCCCCTGGAGAAGGAACCGGGCAGTGGGTCGGGAGGGCCAGGGCCAGGGCAGCAGACGGGGGTGGGTGTTGGGGGCGGTCCCAGCACATGGCAGGGAGACTCAGTGCAGACTGGGCAGACTGGACTGGTGGGGCCGCGTCTGCTGCCACCTCCGGGTGTGACCTTGGACGAATCACTTCCCCTCCTTGTCCCTCAGTCTCTTTGTCTGAAAAATGAGGTGGTCTGAGGTAGCTGAAGGCCCCTGGAATCCGATGTCAACAGCGCAGTTTGTGCTTATGGCCTTCAATGGAGTCACAGAGTGAGGGGCAAGGGAGAGAGATCACAGCGGGGCCCATGCAGGGCAGGGGCAGGAGGGACGGGAGGGGCGAGTGGAGCCCTCACGCACCTCGATTCGGTATTTGCTGAGCACGGGCCGGATGCCCACGGGCACAGGCATGATGGGGCCTCGATCCACATCCACCGGGCCGTCGATAGGGGGCAGGTCGGCCTTCCCTGCCGGCCCGATCTGGGGAAGGGGTCACAGGGTCACACCCTGCAGAGCCTGGCAAGGGGGCTCTTCCTTCCCAGGAGTTAGTTGCCATGTGATCTAGAGAGACAGGGAGGACCCAACACCCCAGGCCCCCAAGAACCACACTCCAGGCTCCAGGCAGTCAGGCCTCTCAGCAGGATGGGGTGAGGGGCCGCACCTGCAGGAGCTCGAAGGCGGCCAGAAGGTCCCCGGCCGTGGAGTTGCCTCGGTAGATCTGGTAGTACTCAAGCTGTGGCGGGAAGCGGGGCGGGCAGTACGCCTCGTCGGCCATCTTCACCACGGGCTTGGCAAAGGTCCGGCCCATGAAGTCGAACTTGCCCTGATGGGGCGAACGGCCAAGGTGGACGCTTGGTGCTTGAGTTGACTGAGTGCGGTCATGCCTGGGGCCTTACTCTGTCCTTGCCACAACGCCAGTGGGTGAGGGGGCAGGCGGGGTTACCCCGTCCCACTGGTGGGCAAACCAAGTCTCACCACAGCTTTGCTCAAGGCCATGCTGGCCGTGGGGCACAGATTTGGGACTTGGGACTAGAAGGTCCTCTCACCTCTAGGCTAGGGTCGCTCCAGGACCCCAGTAGCTGAGGAGGCTTGTCATCAGTGGCTCCCCAGCTCTGGAGGGATCCCCCAATTTCTCACCCCCCACTCCAGAGTGCTCATGGAGAACTGGGATGGTGTTACTGACTGGTAGGTGCGGACGGGAGGCTGAGGGCCCCTTGGGATGGGGGAAGGCTGGGGACAGCAGGACTTGCTGACACATGTCCTGGAGACTGGGGGCCTGAGCTCATTCTGTCTCTGCAGAGAGGTGGGGACACCCTGATGCATCTTCCCCCGAGACCCCAGAGGCCCACAGTGCTGGGAGGGGTCAGGCTGCAGAGACAGGGCAGAAGGGGCTGGTTAGCAGCCCAGGCTCCCGCATTTCCCGCAAGCGCCTTGGCTAAGGGGGTCTGGGCAGGTGGCCACCAATGCACATGGAGGGCAGTGACAAAGCAGTAGGTCCCTGGTCTCAGAGCCCACCCCTACCATGGTGTCCTGGTCGTAGATTTCAATGACAATGATCGGGGGGTCATCCCGCAGCTCCTGAGCTTCTCCGTACAGCTCCAGGTTGTCGAACACCAGCATTTGGTCCCAGGTGGGGCACAGGGTCTCATTCAGCACCTGTGGTTGGGGCAGGGCCAGGGAGACAGGTAATGAGTGGTGGTGGGTGGACAGATATCCGATCAGGAGCCACCTGCAGCCACTGTGGCTTCCAGGGGACTCAGCGGGCAGGAGTGTCACGTTCCCTGACTCTTCTGGGAATCTAAAAAGGAAGGCCAATGTGGAGTCTGCTCCCGCCCCCTTTGCCTGCGTCTTCTCTGTGTTCACCAGAACCACACCAAAGCCTTCACCAGGACGGCCTGGGCATGCAGCCTGTCTGCAGGGCTTCCCTCTGTCTCTCCAGGTCCCACAGGCTCACAGGGCCGCAGATACTCTCAAAGCCAGAGCCACTCCCTCCCCCGAGGACCCTCACCTCTGTGCACTGACTCTGGTTGATGAAGAAGACACGAGCGAAAGGGTCCGAGAGGCCGCTGCTGTCCGCAGCGAAGAGGCTGCGTGCCTGGTACATGTGGGCCCGGAGCTGGAACACCTGCTTCTCTGTGGAGAAGGGCAGGCTGAGGCTTGGAGACGCTGCCCCGCCCCTGCCCCTTCCCCAGCGCCCTCCCAGGGTGAGGGCTGGGAGCCAGGGCTCCCCACTCACTGGTGTAGACCAGGCTGATGGGTGGGAAGGAGTGCAGGCCCAGACCCTGGGCCGCCTTGACCTCCTCGAAGCCGCAGGGCAGGCCACACAGGAAGTCCTTGCGCTGCTTGTTGAGGCCCAGCCACAGGTAGAGCTCCAGCTTGGCCTGCACTGTCCAGCCCATCGAGCCGAGGCCCCGCTTCCCGGGCAGCTGGGGGTGGGCGTGGGGTCAGCATGGAGGGTGTGGGCAGGGCAGGACCATGCTGTCCTCCCCGCCTCCCATTCTCTTCCAGCCCCGTCCTCTCTCAGCACCTGCTCCCTGAGGGTGCCGCTCCACCAGCTCAGGCTTGCCAAACTCGGGCTGGGGGCGGCTCCCTCCCTGGGGCACTGACCCTTAGAAGGATCCAGGTGCAAACCCAGGACCCCCACCCTCCACCCCGCAGCACCCTCTTGGTCGGGCCGCCTCCTGGCACCTTGAGGAAGAGCGTCTTGACCTTGGCGCAGTCCTTGCCCAGCTCCTCCTCCACGATGGAGAACAGCAGGTCTTTGGAGGGCACCCGGGCGTAGGCAATGCGTTTGTTGTTGCTCATCATCCAGATGAAGACGTCGGGGATGCTGTGCTGGGGCTGTGGGAGGGGAACCTGGGGCTGAGGGGGCTGCTTCTTGGTGGGGGACCGTGGGCCTCTCTGGCCACCAGGGTCTCTCCCTCAGGGACCAGAGAAAAGACCCCGGGTGCTGGTCTTCCTTCACCCTCCACTGACGGGGCAGGAAGAATGTACAGTAGGATGAAGGGCTTGTTCACCCCTGTCCCCCCACAGCTGTCAGAGCAGCAGAGGCTCCTAGGAAGTCCAGCCCAACCCCTTCCTGTGCGGCCCCTCCCTCTTCTGGTCACTGGGGTTTGGCCTGGGCGCCCTTCTGTGCACACCGGCAGGGACACACCTCATCTGCCAGGAAGCGCAGCTTCTGCAGGAAGTTCTGGCACAGCCTCAGCTTGTCCCGCACCGTGTGTCGCTTCACCTGAGCCCGCAAGGTCTTCGCCTGCTGCCCCATGCTCTCCTGTGAGGGTGTGCGGGGTAAGCGGGGCCATGGTGCCTCGTGGAGGGGGCTGGCCGGGGGACTGTGGCCTCAGACATACATCCTCCCACCTCAGTTTCCCTTTCACCTCCGGACCCTCCCTCCCTCCCCTGTGGTCCAGCACTGAGGACGACCCATGTGTCCTCACCAGCTCCCGCATGCACGACTTGAGGCGCTCCCGGTCCAGCCTGGTACGGGACAAGTGACCCTGGTCCTTGTCAGCGAGGGAGAGGAACCGGCTGGGGGGGAGGGGAACAGGTCTTAGCAGAGCCCACGCTCCAGGGGGAGGCCTGCGGACACCCCCTCGTCTTCCCTGTCCCCCCCAACCTCCCCCCACTGCCCCTGCCCCTCACTGGCAGCCACTGCTAAGCTCCTCCAGGACGCCCCGCAGCCGCCGCTCCGGGTAGGACTTCTCGGTTTTGATCATCTCCTGCACGTCGTTCAGGCCCTCCTCCTGAGAACCAGGGGTGGGTGCGCACACGATCATGGCCCCTCCCCCAGCCTCCCCAAATGCCTGCCCATCCGTCAGGGGAAACAGGTGACCTGGGACCTTCCACTAGAGCCCCCCTCCAGAGTCCCATCATCATCAGGAAAAAAGCCACTTTGGGGCTCTGGATCTGTGGTCCTGGTGGACTCCCAGGGGTGGGCAGAATCAGGGCTAGGTGGGGGAGGTGCCGGCCAGAGCCAGAAGGGTACCCCAACCGCCTTCAGGGAACCCCAGGACTGGCTGGGCCAGGAGTGCCAGACTCCACTCCAGGTAGCCCTCAGTCCCTTGGCCCACTTTGCGGGGAGGGGTGGCAGGGACAGGAACAGAGGTCCTGCTGGGGCCACTCCAACAGTCCCCCCACCCCATCCTCTACCCCTTCACAGCAAGCTTCTGGGCAAACAGGCCTGTGAGGTGCAGAGGATGCACCCCTCCCTATTGTGCCCGCACCCCGCCCCCCCCCGCCCCGCCTGCCACAGAGGCCTGGGGCTGACCAGCTTGTCTGCAATGTGGTCCATGATGTTGGCATTGTAGAGGCGGCGGCGCTGGTCGGGCCACCAGCTCTTGATGTAGATGCAGGGCTTTTGCTCCAGGTAGGGCAGGTGGAAGTAGTTCCTGGGGTGGGGAGGAGGTGGGCAGTTGAGGACTGGAGTCCAGGGAGGTGGGAGGCGGCAGGCAGGGCCTCCCAGGGCCCTCTCTGTCCCAGGCTCACCTGTCAGTGACCTGAGGCCGCATGGGTGGGGTAGAGGAGATTGAGGCCAGGTCCCCACCCTCCTCCGTCTCATCGTCGCTGGAGTTCTGGATCAGATCCACTTCCTCCTCGTCCCCAGGCTCCTTCCGAGGTCGAGGCCGCTGGGGTCGGGACAGCCCATCGATCTCATTCCCATAGTTTCCTGGAAGCACGAGGGGACACGTGAGGCCAGAGTCCTTTCCCAGCAGCCCCAGCCGGCCCTCCCGTCCAGGTGTTGCCTTGGGTTTGTGGGAGGGGAGAGGGAAAGGCAGGGAAGGGGAAGTGCTGGGAGTCAGGTCAGCTCAGCTGTGACAGAACACCCACCAGAGAACGGTCCCCATGTCGTCCATGCCTGCAAAGATCTCGCAGAGAGCTCTGATGACCCCTGAGCCCAAGGCCCAGCCCAGAACGTGGCCCATCTTCCCACTCTCTCCTCTCCAGCCCCATGAGGGCCTCTTTCCCTTCATCAGGGATGGCTTCTTTCTCCCCCGTGTCCCAAACATAGCCTAGCACGGTGGGTGGAGCTCAGGTCCCCCCCATGGGTGTGGGTACGCCATGGGCATGCACTGTGTGCAGCGTTCACGCTTAAGGACACCTAGAGGAAAGTGGTCAAAGTTTCCCTCCCCCTGGGCTGTGGTGCAGGGCTTAGCGGTGACCACCCAGAAGCCCCGGGGCCTGAAGGCCCCTCTGTGAGCCCAGCACTCACCTATGGTGACCTCAAAGGTAATTGGCTTGTCTCCATTTTTCCTGTCAATCATTGAGGCTTCCAGGAAGGCTCCAAATAGAAAGAATTCTTCTATTTTCCCTGTGCAACTCTGTGGGGAAGGTGGTTGAAGGCATCCCTAAACCTTCCTGGGGATGCTGGGACCAGGGCCAGGCCTCCTTACTGGCCCTTTGGGCTGATGGCGGGGACAGATCACCCAGCTATGGACCTGGGCAGCCCAGACTCTGAAGGCCTGAGGCCCAAGTCCTTTTGCACAGGTGGAGCCCAGGCCCAGGCCACCCTGGTGGGAAGGCAGCTGAGCCAGGGGCCCCAGGGGACAGCTCACCTCTGAGACGGGCGTGGCCTGCTCCACCTGCACCTCCGTGGAGCTGGTGAGCTCGGGGTTGGAGGTGTCCAGGATCTCCACAGCCAGGCCCAGCATGAGGCGGGCACGGAAGGACACGCCTTCACCCAGGCCCTCGTTCAGGTCCTGGTGCTCGTCCAGCAGTGTGTAGTTGCGCGTGGAGCCGTACATGTTCACCCAGGCCGGGCCCAGCGTGGGCAGGAAGCCTGTGAGCCGGCAGGGAGAGAGGAGTGGCCTGTGTCACACCCCGGGACCCCCTCAGGTGAGAGGGACCTCTTCTGGGGGCTCCCAGCCTACACTTCCCGATTGCCGAGCTGAAGACCCCATGCCTTGCTCCGTGAAACCTTTGAGGCAGGAGAAGGCCTGTGGCCCAGCAGCCCGTGGCTCACAAGAGGCTGACCTCGTGTCTGCCATGTGTGGGTGGGTGCGGGGCACGTGCGTGGGTCACGCTCCCTGCTTCCCTGTGTCTGGAGCAGGGCTGCCTGTGAGCTGTTCGAAAGCCAGATGCCGGCTTCTCCCACACGCCTCGGCATGGCTTCGGGGCCCTTTGCCACGATGTGCAGACACATGTGCAGCCCACCCCGCTTACCCCGACCCCTCTCCTCTCCCCTGAACGTCCTCCCTGCTCAGCGCTCTTCCTCCAGGAGGCCCCCAGTTCCCAGTCCTAACGGACCTCTCCCATCCCTGGGATTTGCTGTGTCTTGTGTGTTGCACGTATCCAGTTCTGCCTGAAGTGTTTTTTGTTTGTTTGTTTGTTTAGTTTTTATTCTACCTGATTTTTTAAAAAAGTTATAGCATTAAAAAAACCAAGACATACTTCAGATAACATAAAATTCACCCTTCGAAGTGTGCGTTTTAGTGGTTTTCGTATATTCACTATGTCAGGCAACCACCCCTAGTTCCAGACCATTTCCACCCCCCGAAAAAAGAAACGCTGCACCGGGCAGCAGTTCGTCCCGATTGCCCCTGCCCCCTTCCCGGGACCTCTGACGCACTCTCTGCCTGGATGGAGTCACCTACTCCGCACATCTCTCACAAACGGAATCATAGAGGTGGGGTCTTTCGGGCCTTCTGCCTTAGGTCCGAGCCTGTGGCAGCCCATCCACCTCGAGAATCGCCCGTGAGTGCCACAAGGACAGGAACTCGCTCTTCCCTCTGCGTCCCTGGTACCCAGCACACTGCTTGGGTCCTAGGAGGGGCCCGTTCCTGCAAGTCTACAGACAGGTACTATGGCAGCCGTACACACACATATGTAATATGTGTGTATGTACACACATGTAGTTATCATTTTCATCTTCTCGATGGGAACGTAGGTACAAAGGTCACACTGCTACCCTTGGGCAGAGCTGGGGTTCTGGTCCAGCTCTGCACAGACCCGAGCCGTGACCTGCCACCTCTCCTTTGCGGCGGGAGCTGCTGGCGAAGGCCTCACCACACCCAGTGCCTCTCAGGCTGAGGTGTGAGGCGGTGGTGGTCGTGCGAGGGTGGGCCTCGATCATTTGCTCCTTCTTGTCAGGACTGCTTCCCCACCCCCACCACTCGGTCTTCTGCTGCTGACCTTTGTCTCCATCGTTGGAAATCTTGCGCAGGTCAATGAAGTGGGTGCCGATGGCCACGTCGTTGACCTTGTCCGAGTCCCGGATCTGCACCTTCATGCGTTTGCAGAGTGGGGGGAACAGGTCTGTGAAGACGACCTGCTCGTTCCACAGCGGCTCGTAGCTGCTTTTCTGCACTGAAGTCTTGCCCTGGTGGGAGGGAGGGCGTGTTAGGGTCTGTGTGTGAGCACGTGTGTGTTTGTGCATGTGTTTTCTCATGTGTGCAGGCGCGTGGGGTGTGTGTACCTGTTTGTGTGTGCATGGGTATAGTGCGTGCACACATGTATGCCTGTGCTGTGTGTGTGCACTTACCTCCCGCACTCTTTTCCCCACTCCAGCCTCTCTGCCTCTCCGTCCACTCCAGGCTCCCCTCAGCTCTTGGTCTCTAGGACCCAGAGGCTGGAGGATTCCCCAAGGCTGTGCTGAGGCCCTTCCCAGCCTGGCCTCGTCTGCCAGCCCCTCTCAGCCAGAGCTTCCTCATCTCTCTCTCTCTTCCCTTTACACGTGAATGCGCCACAGTGATGACAGGCCAGTCTCCTGCTTCCGATTTTGCCTCTTGTCTGCCCTCAGGCCCCCACACCAATCAGATGCCTATCACCCCAAGTCCCAGCCCCTGCGCCCACTACCCTGGTACCTTCTGGCCGGCAAAGAAGACTTGCACGTAGGGGTCAACCAGGTCCTTGTTCTCCCCGATGAAGGCCTTCTTCACGTTGGCCATGAGGCTTGTGTTCATCCGGGGCAGCCCCTCTGCTCGGTAGATCTTCACGTAGAACCGGGCCCACTGGCGTTCGGCGGGCACGCCCTCGGGGAGCAGCAAGTTCCTGCCATCACACACAGCTAGGGCGCCAGGTCCGGGCACCCCAGCTGCTGCCCTAACATCTCCATATTCCTGGGCCTGGGACGACCTCCGTGAACCCCCGCTTTGCCTCAGTCCTTTCTGTCCTGTGAGAAGGAGTCTGGAAGCTGAGGCCTGCCCAAGCTGCCCCCAAGCCCTGGATGACGTCCTTCCCGGAGGAGCTGGGCTGTCTGGGGGCGGGTGAGGACAGGGTAAGGGGGGGTGGAAGGTACCATCTCTGGGCTCAGTCTGCCCTAGGGGCTCCCTCTGGGGAAGGAAGGGCTGAGTCAGGCCTTGGGCTGGGGGAAGATGGGAGCCTCACCCTTCAATGTCTTCCTCTTCTGTCTCATTGGCCTTGTGGGGGGTCTTGATGTTGTCTCCCTTGCCCACCACTGCGACGTCACACTTCACATAGCCCTTCAGCCCAGCGGAGATGTCGTCAGGGTCAGACAGGATGGCCCACTTGTGGTGGAACTGGTGCTCTGCATGGTGAGGAGTGGGGACTGTACCTGCCTCCCGGACCCCGGGACACCACGCCCTCAGGGCAGGCCGCAGAGCTGCAGAGCAGGGGGCTTTCTTGGCCCCTAGAGGTCAGGCCATCAGGTTCCCTGGACCAGGGGCCACTGCTCTGCCTGCCTTTGGGCCGGACCAGGAGCCAGGGGCTCAGAAGTCCCTGAACAGGGGACAGCTGGGGTGAGGTCTTATATCCAGGTGTGCAATATGACTTTGCTTCCCAATTGGTTTCTCTGCCGGCAGCCCACCCACCCCAACCCCTGCACTCACCTGTGCACAGAGGCCAGACAGCTGTCACGGAGGGCCCCCTCTCTCCCTGAGGGCCTCCCCCGTGCTTGGGGTAAAGACCACAGAAGTGATACAGCTCTCCCAGCTCACTCTGCTCATCCCACCCCATCCCTGTGCTCCTGCTGGGCAAAGCTGCTCACCGCCCCCTCCAAATGATTCACTTGCTATTCCACACCTTCATGTCTTTGTGGCTGCTGGTCTTTGAGCTTGGAATGCCCTCATCCCTACTGTCCCTCTGCCCCTACTCTCCTCCCCTACATTCAAACTTCTACTCCTTTTGCTTGAATGTCTCCTCTTCCATGCAGCCTTCCCTGACTTGCTCAGAATTGCTGAGCCTGGCCCTTTTGGTGTTCTTGGTGTCCCATACACATACCTCCTATCACACGGTCACTGTGATTAACTATTTATTGTCTCTTTCCAATTTCAAACTGAAAGCCTCCTAAAGACAGGGCAGTGTCACTCCAGGGTGGAGGAAAGGACAATGACGGGGGAAGAGGCCATGCTAGGATGGGTCTGCAC
>PVKM010045767.1:0-11932 GCA_004027735.1 Carollia perspicillata
AAAGAATACAGGCCAGGGATAATAATTCTAAAAAAGAAACTTGGGATGGGGAATCAAAGCATACACACAACAACGTGCAGAAGGAAATTAGAGGTGTTTTTTTTTAAATGTAAAAAGAGATTATAAAAGCTGAAGGAAGGGGAGCCTGTCTAAGCCAGGGCCTCAGCACTGACTCCTGGGACCCTGGAGAGGTGGAGACGGCAGCACCCAGTCATGACAACGCACTGGCTTAGACATTGACAAAGTTGGGGGGGGGCAGAGCAGTCATCTTCTTGTACGTAGCATCCTCATTGTACAAATTTACAAGCAAGGAAGGGAGCCCCTCAAAAATCTTTAGGGTATGAGGAGTAAAATGTCAGGGGATTGAGCAAAAAAGAAAAGAAAAAAAGAAAAAGCTTCAAAAAGTAAACATAAAAACTGATTTACAAAAAAGAAAAAAAAAAAAAACAACAGAAACCTGGCATGGCACCTACCCAGCCAGAACAGACCCTGGCAGCAGCCCTGGCCCGAGACCCTCTCCATGCCAAACGTGTGCAGTTAGATGCTGCATCACGGGAGGGCTTGGGCCAAGGAAGGTCAGTGGCGAGGGAAAGGCTCTTGAGATGAGAGCTTATGGATCCAGTTATTCAACAATCAACACAGGAATATTTCAGCGTCTTAAAAAACAGTCTGGCCGTATCAGAGCATACAGGCATTCCCAGGGACAGCCCTTCTGCCGCTGGCTAGGGTGAGTGAGAAACCACGCGTGAAGGACAGCCTTGAGATCACGGCCTGTCCTGTGGACCCGTGAGATCTGTCCCACCCTCGGGAATGCTGCCGGGGCAGGTAGCTCCTCCAGACCTGCCCCGGTTGAGATGACGGCCCAGGGTTTGTGCTGCTGATGCTCCCCCTCACACTCCATTGTGCGTCATTGCCACATCAGCCTGCGCTTTGGCACTACTGGTTTCCAGCTCACCAGGCAAGTGCCTAGGGCCTGTGCGACCGTTGATTTGAGCAAGCGCCTCGGTACTTTTGTAGGGGAAGCCCCGAGGGTAACCTGCTTTTGTGCTGTAGGTTATTCAAACATGAAGACACAGTCCAGATCCGCAGTCTAGGAAGGAAGATACAAGCTCATGTTCTTTTTCAGGTTCGGAAAACTGAAGCGTGTGTCAAAATAGTCTGAGAAACCTGAAGAGGGTACTAGAGCCGACTCGTGTCTGTAAAAGGGCAGTGTTGTCATGTTGCATTAGCACTGCCAAATAATAATTTTTCTTTGGGGATGGGCTTTTTCTTTTCTAGCACGTCAGTAACCTCTGCCAAAGTGGCTGTGAATGGTGTCCACCTGCATTATCAGCGGACTGGAGAGGGCGAGCATGCCGTCTTGCTGCTTCCTGGAATGTTGGGTCTGGAAGGTTTTAATGGATTGCTCTTGAATGCTGTGTACTCTGTGATGCTTTCGGAATATAGTTGCCAAATACTGATCATTAATTTTAGTGTTCTTATGGAAATGCTTTAAGTAATATTTGCTACAGTTAATGTTAGGTGATTTAGAGAGATAACTTTCTGGTATGTGCATTATTTTATTCCTTTAGTTACCTGGTTTTTCCTGTGCAAGCACACCATGTAGTTGGTTGCCTACTGTAGGGGATCGTTCCGCATGGCATGGGAATGTAGCCCAGCCCCCACTCCGAAAGGCCAGTGGGGAGTGAGGTCCAGCACATAGGAACTGGGCCCACAGATAGGTTTTCCCCAGGGGGAATCAGGCCTGCTTTGTACTTAGGCTGCTATGAGACTTGCTTTTGCTAAAACTCCCTCATCCTGAATTGAGGTGGCAAATGCTTACTGCATATCGTTAAAGTAACTTCCTAAAGTCTGTGCTAAACCTCCCAAGTATGGAGTGTAACCGGTTCAACCATTTTCCCCCTGAATCTGTAACATCCTTCTCTTTGAAGTAATCAGCAACATTCTTTCCTTTGTTATCTGTAAAAGGTAATCACCTACAGTGAACCTGGGCATAGTAAATGAGGACCATTCTCAATGTAATATACCCAAAAAGCAATAAAAGCCTGTCCAGGCAGGGGTCCGGGCCCTCTCTTCTCACTTAGAGAGCGGCCATGCCGTCCCTTTTTCTCCACAGGACTTCTGTGGTCCGTGTGAATTTGTCTCTTGCAGCCACAACGCATGGATCCTGCCAGCCAGGGTCCGCATCAGCCTGTGGTTTGGGAGTTGAGGAAAGGGATGTGGGAAGAATGGATAGATGAAGACAAAAGATGAGTGGGTGACCAGCCATTCCAGATTGCTGGTTGTAAGGCTTTTCTTGGATGGGAGACTTGGAGTGCTGAAAGATGGATTGATGACCCTTTGTGGTGGGCTCTGTGTCCAATCAAAGTAAGAGCTAAGAGCAAAACTGAGCTTACAGACTTTTTGAAAATCAAAATTAGATGGGTATGGAGTATTGTAAAGCCAGCCGAATCTCAATCTCATTTTGCAGATAAGTAGTTTAGAGGTAGAAAGTTCAGGAGGAAATTTTCCAGTGATCTCAGAACATCTCGGATTTGGTTTTAAGGGTTTTAGCATTGCGTTGTTTTGTTTAGTTAAATAATCCCACATTGATGCTTATTTCCTTATGATGCATTTCTTTCTCTTAAATTTTTTTAATTACTTGATGGCTTCACTGGGTTGAGCCTCAGCTGATTATGGCACCATCGTAGCTATTGAGGCATCCTTGTCTAGGTAGTATTCAGTGTCTTTTTTTTCTCTAAGCTATATAACGAGGGAGGACATTCAGCCCAGTGGCTGATTTGAGCCAAAGCTATCTGTAAAAGCAATGAGTAATTTATCAGCTTGGGTTTCTGTTATTCCAGACTGCAATCATTATCCAGGTATAAAAAACTCGAAAAATTAATTTTTGTGTATGTAAAACCTTAACCTCATTCAAAAATCAAAAAGTCAAACAGTGAGACTGCCCTTCCGGTCCCCTGTCCCCAGCACCCAGTTCCCCTCTCCACACGTAACCAGTGTGGGTGTGTTTCCTTCGCAAGCGTCATATACTGGCAACTGTTCCTTAAAATAAAATTTTTAAGGTTTTAGTATTGTTTGCACTAAAGTTTTCAAATGTATGTCTTTGTACCCGAAAGGAAGTATCGTTATTTCTGAAATTGGTCTTGACTTGGGCTGTTCCCTTGTCCTGCCTTCTCACCTCCCGCCCCTCCACGGCAGTCCCATGGGCAAGTCCCTCCAGGTCAGGACCCATGAGAGCAGTAGGCATGAGCTGGAGACCCATTTACGTTTTTAGCTTGGGCTTCTGAATGATTTACCTGGTGTAGGGAAAGGCGTATCCTGTCAGAACAATGACAACATCAAATGATACTATACCATCCTGAAAGACATTTTCTGACAATAGCTAGTTTATCAAGCAAGACGTTTAGTATCTCTTTGTGATCTGAGTCATGAGTCCTCCCAAACCAGGCAGACCTTAAAAATAAAGTGCTGATTTGCCCCTGGACTGAACTCTTTGAGGAACTGGCCTTGCACACTGCTTTGAGTGGGTGTGAGCACAATGTGCGAGAGAGCTCGACGTGTGTGTGCCCGCAGTGGCCATGACTAGTGGGCAGGCTGGGAACCAGTCAGGTCTGCCACTGACTTGTTAATATATGCTGTTCTGTAATTTTTTAATGAAATAAACTGATTTGTTTCTTTCACATCCTGCCCTCCCCAGTCATTTCTGTGTTTACCTGTCTAGTTGCTAGTTATAACCACCCAAAAGTCTTCTGGGCTGTTCACATTAGCTTAGTAAAAAACCATCTGGGGGTTTAGAATTCTACTTTAAATAACTTGGATCAAATCTCATAAATTAGTCTACAGATACTGGAATCTCTCTTACTTGTAACAGTCACTTAAAAAAAGAAAGCAAAAAATAACCCAGAAGCATATCACCAGTAAGCCTAATTCTGTGCAGTTTCATGATTTATTTTTTAAGGGAAGATGAGGCTGAAGAGGTACCAAAAGTGCCAGACTTTAAAAATCCCTGACCAGGGTGTTTGTCTTTATCAAAGTAGCCACCAGTGGGCCATAGGAGGCCGGTCTGAGCTCCCAGGGAAAAGGAAGTCGGCCTCCCAGTAAATGGATTCTATCGTTGCAAGGCCGCTCTGCTGATTATGATCTGATGTCTGACTTTGAGTAGAAACTATTTGCTTTGTTTCAGGATTGCAATTATTTATTTTTTTACAGCGATGCATTTGAAACAGTGAAAGCATTTACTTGAATTAACCACGTCACTGTTTTTAGGAAGTGGAGAGACTGATTTTGGACCTCAGATTAAAAACCTAAATAAGAAGCTCTTCACAGTGGTTGCCTGGGATCCTCGAGGATATGGACATTCCAGACCCCCAGATCGAGATTTCCCAGGGGACTTTTTTGAAAGGGATGCAAAAGATGCTGTTGATTTGATGAAGGTGTGTCTCTTAGGGAAGAGCCCAAGGGAGGGAGGATGGCTGGGCCTGTCTTCATTTATTTTGTTTTTGTTTTTCATTTCTCCAGGGGCTATACCATGTGATTCCCACAGAAAATTTAAAAAGTACAAACATACAAAGAAGAAAGTAGAAATATCCCACAATCCAACTATGTAGAGATACTACCACCAAGACTGGCCAGTCTTATTACATATGTAAATACACATGTTTATATTGATGACATTGATACTGTACCTAATTTTTTTGCAACTTACTACTTCATTGAACAATTTGTCAAAGAGATACTTCTCTATCAATAAATATTAGTTTACATCAGTATTATCATAGGTACATAGTATTTCATTGTATGGACATACTGTGTCTTATTTTACCTCTCTTCTAATGGTAGATAAATAACTTAATTTCCTTATCCTCACCAGAGGATACATTTATTGATTTTAAAGAGAGAGAAACATCAGTGTGAGAGAGAAACATCGATAGGTTGTCTCCCACACATGCCCCATCCAGGGGGACTGAACCCACAATCTTTAGATACAGGAGACAAAGCTCCAACCAGCTGATCCGCCCTGCCAGGGCAATAACTTAATTTTTAAGTTGCCCTTTTTTGGTGATTACAAAGAGCAGTGCAGTGAACATTCTGTTGTCCATGGACACTTTAGTTTTCATCTTTTTGCTGTTATAACAATACTTCTTCAGGCATCCTGGACCTGTGTCCCGGTGCACATGTGTGAGAGTTCCATACATATTTAGGAGATGTCTTTCAGGCTTGTAGAAGCACAGCTTCATTTTACAACATAGTGCCAAGTCGTTATCCAGAGTGGTCATCCCAATTCTTGAACTTAATTTTCCCAATGAATTAACTTTTACCTCTAGACAGCATCTTTCAGATGTGATCTTTTTTCCTTGTCCCTGTGCAACACGTTTTCACCCCAGGCTGGTTGATTCACCCCAGGACTGACATAACCTCCCCATGACACCATTCCCTTCCAGAGTTCCTCCAGCCACTTCTTCCCAATCCTGCAGTCAGTCCCTCTACCAGATGCAACGACTTCATGTCTCCCAGTTTCCCTTTCTCGTCCACACAGCTGTTCTCAGAGTCCTTGCTCAGGTGCGCATGTGCACGCACTCGTCATTTGTCATGTCCAAGCACTGATCTCCACTATTTCCGGTTCCTTGAGATTTTATCCAAGGAACGAAGTGGTTCCTTCAAAATTTGAAGCAATTATATTTATACTGAATTAGTTGAGAGAAAGCATTTTTGTCATCAAATGGTGAACTCTAGGATTTTTCATTAATTGCCAACTGATACTCCAAACCCCACGGCGGTATTGATTCTGTTAATGATTGGTTACTGGGTTCTTTTAACAGAGGACCAATAACCTGTGCTGTGTTTTTCACTGTATTTCTCAAAGACACTGAAGTTCAAGAAGTTCTCTCTGCTGGGGTGGAGTGATGGCGGCATCACGGCACTGATTGCGGCCGCAAAATATCCGTCTTACATCCACAAGATGGTGATTTGGGGAGCCAACGCCTATGTGACTGAGGAGGATGAGATGATTTATCAAGGTAGGTTCCATGAACTGGAGGTGTCATGGCAAGTAACATCTTCCTCTTCCCTCTGTCCTTCAATTCTGTTTTTAAAAGATTTTATTTCTCCATTTGTAGGGGGAGGGGGAAGGGAAGAAGAAAGAGAGAGAAACATTGATGTGGGAGAGAAATATCAGTCAGTGGCTTCTCACGCATGCCCCGACCAGGGAGTGAACCCACAACCCGGGCACGAACCCTGACTGGAATCAAACCGGTGACCTTCCACTTTAGTGGAGACAACGCCCAGCCAAGCGAGCCACACCGGTCAGGGCTCCTCTTTAATTCTCATTTTGATACGTAGTTGCCAGCTGTATCTCATCCTCTTCTACTTCTCAGTCTGAAGGTAGGAAGAATAATTTCTCAGAAAAGTAATGCAATTTAACCAGTCTATGTTTAAAAGCTTTCTCTTTCCAAAAGCAATACTTTCATGACCCAGAAAAGGTCTAAATTAGTATTTACATTTTCTGCTACTGATAGTGAACTTCAAGGAAGGAGGGGCTTGATGTGCACTATTATTTATATAACCTCATCTAAAATAATGTGAGTGTAAAAGGGAACAGTATATTCAAATATGAAACCTAATATATATTTTTAAAGATTCTATTTATTTATTTTCAAAGGGGGGAAGGAAGGGAGAAAGAGAGGGAGAGAAACATCAGTGTGTGGTTGCCTCTCACACATCCCCAGCTGGGGGCCTGGCCTGCAACCCGGGCATGTGCCCTAGACTGGGAATCCAGCCAGTGGCTCTTTGGTTCACAGGCTGGCGCTCAGTCCACTGAGCCAGACCAGCCAAGGCTGAAACCTTTTCTTCTGATGAAGAATTTTTGTACTATTCACATTTTTTAAGGTTGTCCTTCAGGCTAATTTTTAAGGTTTTTAGATTCACAGGAACAGGGGGCTGTGGACTAAACCCAGCTCACCATCTGTTTTTGTAAGACGTAAGCACCCATCTAGGAGGCTAGCACAGTGACTCCTGGAGATCAGTATTGGGTGTCCCTCCTCATCTGCCTTTCCTCCTCCACCCCCAGTATTGTTGGTAGGACCTGTACTGGTGGCCACCTACGTGTTGGCAACTGTTAGTTATAACCAGGCAGCCAGCCATGGCATTTCATTTGGCAATTCAGGAGCTGCTCAGCCTCCAGCAGGCTGCCCACATTGAGACTGCGGAGTCCTTGAGAGGAGAGGAAGGTGAATCAGGATCTGGGGCTCCCTGGGATGCAGAGTGAGATTGACCTGGGCTACCCCGACACCACCACACGTTGGCCTGGCTCACCAGGACCCTTCTCATCAGGCCAATAGCTTTTTGTCCCGAGTGTGTTTCTGTTGGTTCCCAGATGGCCTACTCCAGACAATTAGGCCAAGGTAAATCAGAAGTTTCTCTCCTTTATCTACATAATGTTTTTGTTCTTGCCTCTTGGCCTACAAAGCCTAAAATATTTACTCTCTGGTCATTTACAGAAAGAGTTTGCAGCCCTATGCACTAGAATACCACAAGTCTAGTCTTTTTTAGCTACTCTGCAATTCACATGACTTAAGTAAGCTATTCAATGGCAAACTTTTATTGTAGCATCTTAGTTCTCGACAGTCCTTGCCTTTGGTAAAGAACCATGAAACTTTTAAATGGTAAGTCTGATTTAGTTTCCAGTCCCAGTCGGTACTCCTGCCTGTCCGTATTGCATCCCCACCTGGTTCCCAGGAGAGTGTCTATCTTGTGCAAAGTAAGCCGTTCCTCTGTGTGGCTGGTCCTTTCCCTCCCACCGCCTCTAAGACATGGTGCCTCTGGTCCTCTCTGCCTCTCCTGGATCGTTGACTTCTCTCCCTGGATCTTCCTCTCAGCCTGTAAAGGTGGGCATGGTTCCTCCTCCAAAAGGTGGTCTATCTTCCTTATAGTTCCTACCATACCATTCTTTGTCCTTCCCCACGATTGACTGAAAGAGTTGTCTGCACTCTCTGTCTCTACACATCCTCGTTTCATTCCTTCTCCAGTGCATTCTGGCCCGTCTCCCACTGTGGCCCATACTGAAACTGTGCTCACTGAGATAAGTACGATCTTGTTGTCAAAGCCAGCGGGTTCTTTCAGAGTTGTTTGTAGTATTCCCTTGTTGCTCTTTTGTTTTTCCTTTATAACTCTTCAAAGTTTGTAAGGGGTTCAGTGATATCCCTCCTTTGTTCCCTGAAACTGATAATTTGTATCATCTGTCTTTTTATCCTGACCTATTTAACTAGAGGATTCAATTTCATTGATTCTTTTGGAAAGTATATTTTATTGATTATGCTATTATAGTTGTCCCATTTTTTCTCCCCTTTATCCCTGTCCACCCTGTACCACCACTCCCAGCAGTATCCCCCCCCACCTTAGTTCATGTCCATGGGTCATACATGTAAGTTTTTTGGCTTCTACATTTCCTATACTATTCTTTACCTCCCCCTGTCTATTTTATGCCTACAAATGGTACTTCTTATTACCTGTACCTTTTCCCCCAATTTTTCCCTTTCTCCTCCCCACTGGTAACCATCCATGTGGTCTCCATTTCTTTGATTCTGTTCCTGTTCTAATTGTTTGCTTAGTTTTTGTTTTTTTAGGTTCAGTTGTTGAAAGTTGTGAGTTTATTGTCATTTTACTGTTCATAGTTTTTGATCTTCTTCTTTTTCTTACGTAAGTCCCTTTAACATTTCATATAATTAGGGCTTGGTGATGGTGAACTCCTTTAACTTGATCTTATCTGGGAAGCACTTTGTCTGCCCTTCCATTCTAAATGAAAGCTTTGCTGGATAGAGCAATCTTGGATGTAAGTCCTTGCCTTTCATGACTTGGAATACTTTCTTCCAGCCCCTTCTTGCCTGTAAGGTCTCTTTTAAGAAATCAGCTGACAGTCTTATGGGAACTCCTTTGTAGGAAACTGTTTTTCTCTTGTTGCTTTTAAGATTCTCTCCTTATCATTAATCTTGGGTAATGTAATTATGATATATATTGGTGTATTCCTCCTTGGGTCCAACCTTTCTGGGATTCTCTGAGCTTCCTGGACATGTATGTCTATTTCCTTCACCAGAATGGGAAGTTTTCTTTCATTATTTGTTCAAATAGGTTTTCAATTTCTTGCTCTTCCTCTTCTCCTTCTGGCACCCTATGATTTATATATTGGAACATTTAAAGTTGTCCCAAAGGTTCCTAAACCTCTCCTCATTTTGTTTTGAATTCATGTTTCTTCACTCTGTTCTGGTTGAATGTTTATTTCTTCCTTTTATTCTAAATTGTTGATTTGAGTCCCAGTTTCATTCCCTTCATAGTTGGTTCCCTGTATATTTTGCTTTATTTCACTTTTCATAGCCTTCACTTCTTCCTTTGTTTTGTGGTTCTACTCAATCATTTCTGTGAGCATCCTGATTACTAGTGTTTTGTACTCTGCATCTGTTAGATTGGCTGTTTCCTCGTCACTTAGTTCTTTTTCTGGAGTTTTGATGTGTTCTTTCATTTGGGCCATATTTCTTTGTCTCAGTGCACCTGTTACATTGTAAGGGGTGGAGCCCTAGGTATTCTTCAGGGTGGGGCAACCTTCTTTGCTGCATTTTGGCTCTGTCTGTGGGGGAGGGGTCAGAGAGTGAACAATGCTGCTTGTTCAGCTCTCACCCCACTGTCAAGAGACTGGAAGTTTCTCCCACCACCACAACCCCCGCAGGTTTTTGCAGCCAGAATTCCTGAGGCTTTATTTTGCCTATGCTAGAACCCTGGGTTGTGCAGTCTGTCCTGCTCCCCTGTTGCTCCTCCTGGTTTATTTGCACACAAATGCAGCACCACCTGGTCCATGAGCCACCTCCTTGTTGCATGTCCTCTTGACCCAGCTGCCCATCTCTGCCCCTTTTACCAGCTTGGGTGAATGTTTTATCTTGAATTCCTTGATTGTCAGACTTCCACGCAGTTCAATTTTCTGGCAGTTCTGGTTGTTTTTGTTTTTGAATTGGTTGTTTCCTTCTTTTGGTTGTGCGAGGAGGCACAGTGTGTCTATCTACACCTCCATCTTGGGTAGGACTCCATTCCTTTTTTAATGATTTTTAAATTTTTATGTTGTAATAGTTATACTTATAGTATAGTATATTTAACAGGTATACCTTATCAGGTGTAACAACACACAAGAACACTCCCAAAATTATTTCAATGTTACTGGTTTACAGAGGGGTTGTTTTTCATTTTTTAATAATCTGATTACTAACCCCTTGCTGGTTAGTAATTGTGTTAGTAGTTGTGTTATATAGCTTGTAGCTTGTCTTTGGCTCTCTTTATGGACAGAACTGTTTAATTTAAAGGAAGGAAATGTTACAGTGTTTTGTTTTCTCATTAGCTTAGTGAGTTTTATTTGTTTTTACATTCACCAAACTGCCAGTTACTTTGCTCACCATTCCTTTTTTCATCTCAGACATTCCTTCTAAGATCTTCTCTCTCTCTCCTGAAGTTACTCTTTAAACATTCTTCAAGGGCAGGTCTAGTAATAGTACACTCAGTCGCTACCCAAGAATATGTTTTATGTCACCCTCGCTCTTGAAGGATTGTTTAGCTAAGAATACAGATATCAATGAAAAAATATTTTCTCAAATATTACACTGTATTCTGCTTTCCTTAGTTTTGCACTTAGTTCTGCACTTGTGGTTGAGCAGGTTTGTCAGTCTAGTTTTCCTTCCTCTGGAGTGATGTGTCTTATGTCTGCCTGTTGTTCAGGTTTTCTGTTTTTCTTCGATGTGTTGCTGATTTACCGTTCCATTTCTAAGTGTGCCTTCTTTTTATTTCTCTTATTTGGATTACATTTTATTTTTGTTTGTGGATTCTTATCTTTTATCGTTTCTGAAAAACATTCTTGCTGGTTCCTTTCGAATGCTTCCTGTCTGCCAGTCGTCTTCCTTCCTACTTTTCTGGGACTGATTGGACTTTGTAGACCTTATCTTTCCATCTTCCCTATCTCTGGTTCATCTTCTCACCTCCTGGTGTGGTGTTCTGCATAATTTTTAAAGCTTTCTCTTCTAGTTTTCTAGTTTTTTCATTAGCTTTGTAAAGATTCTGTTTGGGGATCTTTGATTAGGAGTAAATGCTTATTCTTACTTTGCAAACAAACAGAAAACCAATGAACATTGTTGAGATTGCTTTCCTTCACCGATATGTGCGTTCGCTGCTCTTGGGAACCACAGCGTCAGACCAGGTCAGGGCCATTTTCATCTCAGTGTAACCCAGGGGCCTCAGGTTCAGCTCTACTCTCCTAGCCCCAGTGATAGTCACTTCCCCCCAAAAGCAGCCCTGTCTTTCAGTAGTCTTACCACTCTTTCTTCTACTTTCAGGATTTGCTTTCTTTTATACACACACACGTATATACCCATAATCTAGTCCACTAACTACTGCAACTGTAATAATGCAACAAAAACTATGTATTATAAAGATCTAGTTGTTCCACTGTAAGAGGACCTTTCAGAGGGTGTGGTCTGCTATGTAGCCAAAAGTAGAAACATCTACAGGGAAATTTTTTAAATTTATTTTTTAAATCCCTCCACTCCCCTTTCTTTCTGGTAATCACAATAGTGTCGTCTGTGTCTATGAAGATGGTTTTTTTTCTTTTCACTTAATCCCTTTACCTTTTCCACCCGGCCCCCAACTTTCCTCTGCACTTCTAACAGCTGTCAGTCTGTTCTCTGTATTGATGAGTCTGTTTCTGTGTTGTTTGTTAGTTTTTTTTATTCATTATATTCCACATATGAGTGAAGTCATCTGCTATTCGTCTTTCTCTGACCGGCTTATTTCACTTAGCATAATGTTCTCCGGCGCCATCCATGCCGTGACAACGGGTGAGATTTCCTTTTCCACAGCCGAGTGGTACTGCATCTACAGGGAATTTCTGACTGGCCATCTTCACACC
>PVKM010045768.1:0-11880 GCA_004027735.1 Carollia perspicillata
GTGAGACGGTCAGATGAAATGTTTTCTGCTTTGCTCCCCAGCACTCCTGTTGTATGCTTTCCCCACTGACACTGAACTCAGCATTCCAAGTGGAGGTGCGGGAACAGCCCAGTGGAAGCTGAGGACTGTCGGTGTGAATTGCCATCTGCAGTGTTAACTAGAGCCCCAGATAATGCCCCCCCTAAACAGCCTCCAATCCCACAACTTCTTCCATATTCCGCTTCAGTAAAGATGCGGCTAACAATTTACACAATATGCGTACTTCTGAAAAGTCACTCTTTCTGATTCAGAGCACATAATAGATACACAGAAGGGCTTTAAGAAAGAAAATCTGCCATGAAATTCTTACTGGCACATGTGACTTTCTGAAAGGCTTCTTTAAGTGCATTCCATCTATGCAAAGATATTCACACCTCATAAATTATTTCTTAAAATTCATATATTCAGATTTATGTTACGGGAAGCCAAGTTAGCAATAGGCTAAAGTGACAAATAGGAGAGGCAGTTTTGACCTTAGAATGGGGACAATGGAATAAGATGGAGAGACTTGAAGTTGAGTCTAGAAGTTGAGTAGATGGGTACAAACAGCCCCATTGTCCTCACATTTGGGTGATAACCAAACTGAACAACAGCTCTCAGAATATCTCAGGTGCCACCCTTCCTCCTACTTTGGCTACCGCACTTTCTGGCACCAGAAATACAGCCGAGACAACCCCACGTGTTTCTATAAGTGGGCTTGTTTCTACATCTTGTATGTAAGCATTCGTATATGTCCCTAACTGGAAGAACCATGAGGTGATGTGGCTAAAGGGCTTCTGGCCGGAGGAATTGTGATCTCCCAGCTCTAACAAACAAATCAACCGCTCCGACTCCTTGTCATTGTCCGGCAAACACTTGCCCCCTTCTTTCACTGTCCCTGGGAAACTGTTTCTAGGCACTCTTCCCTAGTTAAACTGCAAAATAGCTAGGCGCATGCTATTCTGAGGCAGCAATAGCCCAGAGGACACATTTATCAATTCATTCTGCTGTGTCACTGTCTCATTGGATCAATATTTGGCACAGGAAGTGCTAACTCAGAGTTACGCTGCTTCCTCCTTCTTCTTACAGAGAATAGTGTCCCCTTACAGTGTGGTGAAAACTCGTGCATTTACCGTTTCTCTTTTTCCTCCTGTTCCCGTCTTCATCAGCCAAGGCCAACTCTGCTTGTAAGGATGGATTTAAGGATGAAGGACTTAGGTTTTATTTTATTTTTCTTCCTCCCTCGAACAGCCGTCTTTCACCCTGTGCAAAGTTTCATTTTACAATGAGGACGTGATCTGTTTGTTTGAGCTCTCGTCTCTTTTCCTAGGCACTGTCCTGTGAAGGTTAAGCACGCAGATCTGGGGGAAGACGTCCTGAGTTCCAATAGTTCCACCTGTGTGTCCTTGGGCAAGTCACTTAACCTCTTTAAGATGTAATTTCACAGTCTGGAACGTGGGGATTAAAATGTACCTGCCTGAAGAGGTGTGTGATTAGAGGATACAACACAGGGTCAAGTTCTTAGCGTGGCTCTGACAGGTACACAGCTCTTGCTCAGTGAGTGCTGGCCAGAATTAGTGCTGCCCAAGTCTCCTTTATATTTGGTACAATCTTTATTTTTTAAAAAAATTTTGACCCGAGCTTCTGCAGAAGGGGCAAGAACTTGGCTCAGATCTATATTATTAGCCCTTTGCACTATGTCATGTTTATTCTTTGCTTTCCTTTCTTTTTAAAGCTCTCTCTTCTGGACCACTGCCTCCCTTCCCTCACATACACACATAACTTGATTGTGAGTTTCTCAGCATTTGGCAGAGAGTACATTTATGTCTTATTTCCAGCTCCTGACTTAAGATATAATTTATAATAGATATCCAATAATGTCTTCTAAGTGATTTTCTTTCTGTATTCTGATCAGATTCTTGTCTTGCTATTTTTGTTAGAGTCCTACATCCTGAACGTTAACCTGATGTGGCAGTGGGATCTATGTTTGTAAAACATTCCTCTAAGACTGTGTCCTGCAATGTTTCCCAAAGTGTGTGTGACCTGCAGGGCACTGGCCCAGTGGGAAGTCCTGGGAGAAAACCTGTCCACAGCCATCTGTACCCCCTCTTGTGCTTTGCAAGGAGTGGACACCTAGAAAGAATTGTCTGGGGAGAGAATGACAACTCGAGACCCAGAGGGGGAAGCTGAGGGGCCTGTGCTTTCTTTGCACCTCGAACCTTTCCTACACAGACGGCTTCTAGGGGATCTGCTTGCTATTCAGCATCCCTGCCTGGTCCCCTGTACCTATCAGGCAGTCCCCTCCCTCTTCTTGAGTCTCTGTCCTCTAAACTCCTACATGTTTATAGGCAGGGCCACCAGGACTAGGTGACAACCTCTGTCACACTTTTTCCTACTTCTGTCCTTTTAAAGGTCTCCAACTGTGTGAAGCATTCCTCCTGTCCTATCCAGTGGCATTCTTCCCCTAGAAAACATAATTTTCAGTGACCTCTCCACAGAGGAAGGCATTTTAAATCCTGCCATCTTAAGCTAACTCCTAGAATTAAGAGAAGCTGGAAATAATGATTAAGGGCAGTGTTTCTTTTTAAATTTAAGTAAATGCTTCATTACAAAATATTTTGAGATTTACAGAAAAGTTGCAGAGACAGTAGAGATTTCCTGTATACACTCCCCATCCAGTTCCACCTCTTCACATCTTCCATTATTAGATGGTTCCAAATAAAGAACCAGCATTGGCACATTGTGTCACAATTATTAAATCACATGCTTTCTGTAGACATCCTCAGTCTTTCCTCTCATGCGTCATTCCTGTTCCAGGGACCCACCCAGGACACCATATTACTTAAGGTCACCAGGCCTCCTTAGCCTCTTCTGGTTTGTGACCGTCTCTTAGAGTTTTCCTATATGTGATGACCACAACAGTCTTGAGGAGTACAGGTCAGGTATTTTGCAGATTATTGCTCAATGATTTTTTTAAATAATAGGGTTTTTACGATATATTATACTTTGCTCACCATAGAATTCGCCCACTAAAGTGCACCTTGTCTAGTATCTTCACAGATGCATGCAACCATCATCACGGTCAGTTTTAGAATATTTTCGTCACCTGAAGCAGAAACCCTACATCTTTTAGCTGTCACCCCCACAACCCCACGTCTCCATTTCCCTAGTCCTAAAAACCACTAATCTATTTTTTCTTATAGGTTTTCTGTTTTGGATATTTTACATAAATGGAATCATATAATATATAGTCTTCTGTGATTAGCTTCTTTCACTTAGCATAATATTTTCCAGGTTCATCCATGTTATAGAATGTATCAACACTTTATTCTATTTTGTGGCCAAATAATACTCCATTGTGTGGCTATAGCCCATTTTATTTATCCACTCATCAGCTGATGGATATTTGAGTCATTTCTGCCTTTTGCCTATTATGAATAATGCTACTGTGAACATTCATGCTCAAGTTTTTTGTGTGGGCATATGTTTTATTTCTCTTAGGCACATACTTAAGAGTAGAATTGTTGGGTCATGTGGTTACTTTATGTTGAACCCTTTGAGGAAGTGCCAACTTGTTTTCCAAAGTGGCTACGCAATTTAAATTTCTAACTAGCAATGCATGAGGATTTGATGTGCCCATGTCCTCATTAACACTTGTTATTATCCAACTTTTTATTCTAGCCATCATAGTGGGTGTGAAGTAGAATCTCATTATAATTTTGATTTGCATTTCTTTGATGACTAATGTTGAGTATCTTTTCATGTGCTCATTGACCATTTGTATATCTTCTTTGGAGAAATATCTATTCAAATCATTTGCCCTTGGTTAGTTATCATTTTATTAAGGAGTTATCAGAGTTCTTTGTATATTCTACACACAAATTCCTTATTAGATATATAATGTGCAAATTGTTTTTTCACTTTCTTGATAGTGTCCTTTGAAGGACTGCTGTTTAAATTTTGATGGAGTCCAATTCACATATTTTTCATTTTGTTGCTCAGGCTTTTGGAATCACATCTTAGAATGTGCTGCCAAATCTGAAGTTGTGCAGATTTACTCTTATATGTTCTTCTAAAATTTTATCATTTTGGTTTTTACGTTTATACCTTTGATCCATTTATATCTTTGTATCAATACATGGTGTAAGGTAAAGTACTGTTTCATCCTTTTGCGTGTGACTATTCAGTTGTTTCAGAACCATTTGTTGAAAAGACTATCCTTTCTCCCATCGAATGGTCTTGACGCACTTGTCAAAAGTTAGTTGACCAGAGACATGGATTTATTTCTGGACTCTTAATTCTATTCCATTAGTCTTCATACCTATCCATATGCCAGTACCACACTTTTTTGATTACTGTTGCTTTGTAGTAAGTTTTGAAATTGGAGAGTATGAATCCTCAAACCTTACTATTTTTTGAGATTGATTTGGTTATTGTGGTTCCTCCCAATTCCATATGTATCTAAAGTTGAGCTGTCACTTACTACAGGGACAGATGGAATTCTGATAGAGTGAAAAATTACATTTAAACTGTAGATAAATTTGGGGAGTGTTGCCATCTTAATAACAGTAACTCTTCCAATTCATCAATATGAGATATTTTCTCACTTATTTAGATCTTTGATTTCTTACAATAAGTTTCTGTAGTTTTAAGGATATATGTGTTTTACTTTTGTTATATTTATTCTTAAATATTTTCAATTTTCTTTTTAAAAAGCTAAAAGAAGAAAGGAAAGCAAGTATATTGTATAAACTTTGCTATATTAACCTTCTTATTTATTATTTCTAGTTCTCTGCATTTTTTCCCATGGATTTGAGTTACCATCTGGAATCATTTCCTTCGCCCCAAACAGCTCTGCTCCCACCCACTTCCTTTGTGGCATTATTGGCAAGTGTATTATTTTTATATTCAGGGTGGTTTACGGTTATGAGTACATGAAACACAGAGTTTGTTTTTGTATTATTATTTATTAATTATTGTATTATTTCCCAGATACACAATTGTAAACCTACTTTTGCCCCGCCCTGTATGTTATGTATTCCATAAACTGTATTCATGTTTTTTATAATTGAATTTAAAACTGGTTAAGAGAAGAAAGGATAAGAACTGTGCATTTATAGTGTCTTTTATAGTTACATAATTACTTTTACCAGCTCTTTATTTTCTTGTGCAGATTCGAATTATTGTCTGATATTGCCTGCTTTTATCTGGAAGAATTTCCTTTGTAAGGCAAGTCTGCTAGCAACATATTTTCTGTTTTTGTTTATTTGGAAATGTCTATTTTGCCTTTATTTATAAAAAATAGGTTTGCTGGATATAGGATTGTTGGAAAGATTTGTATTTGAACACTTTGAATGTTATCCCACTTGCTTCTGGCCTCCATTGTTTCTTTTGAGAACTCAGCTGTTAATCTTATTGGAGTTCCCTTGTAAGTTATGTGTCATTTTTTCTCTTATGCTTTCAAGATTTTCTCTTTGTCTTTAGCTTTCAGTATCGTATTTGTTTGTGGATCTCTTTGTGTTTATCTCACTTAGAATCATTGAGCTTTCTGGATATATAGATTTAATGTTTTTCAGCCATTATTTCTTCAAATGTTTTTCTGCTTCTTTTTTTCTCCTTGCCTTCTTGTATTCCTGTTATGTGCATGTTGGTACACTTAATGATACCTTACATTTCCCTGTTCATTTTTCTTTATTCTTTTTTCTCTATTCTTCAAATTGTATAAATGTTATCAATTTATCTTTAAGTGTGTGACTTCCTTTTTTTGCTAGTTCAAATCTACTGTTGAGGTCCTCTAGTGAAGTTTTTAAATCAGTTATTATACTTATCAACTCCAGAATTTCCATTTAGTCCTTTTAAAAAATAGTAATTTCTATCTCTATTGATATTTTCTATTTGATGTAACATTGTCATTACACCTACTTTTACTTCTTTAACCATGGTTTCCTTTAGTTTTTTCAGCATTATTATAATGATGACTTTGGAGTGTTTATTAAATTCAACATCTGGTCACAGTTAATTGCTGTTGCCTACTTTTAATAAAGCACTAAATGTTATGCTTTATTGTTTCTTTGCATATATCATAATTTTTTGTTAGAAAGTCGGCATTTTAGATAATATATTGTAGCAATTCTGAGTGATACTCTCTCCAGGGATTATTTTTATTTGCTTGTTTACTTGTTACTGTCTGGCTAGATTATTTTAGTGAAGTCTATTTTCCCTTCACTATCTCACCCCTCGCACAGTGTGAAGTTTCTGATGTTGTTTCCAAGGATTATGGTGCCCACAGTCAACCTGAGATGGCAATAGTTTTAACTGGGCCCCTTTGAATCTCTTTTCCTGGTCATACCCAGCTCTTAAATTCAATTAATTGCTGGCTCATTGCTCTTTTGTTTTCAACAAAGCCCTGAGACATAAATTGCTTCATAAACTAATCCAATCAAATTCTGGATCCTTTAAAGGAAAGTTCCGAGGTCAGGTGTTTGCAATTTTGTTTTATCCCAGAAGAGTAAGATGCCCCTCCTCCTTTCTCTATAGCAAACTAGCTGTTCTGAAGTTCAGCCTATTTCTCCAACTATCAATCTTTTCCCAGTTGCCTTTCACTAATACTTCCATTGTTTTGAGAGTACCCTTAGGCTTGAATTTCCTCACACTCTATTGCAAATAAAGGCAGTTCCTCTGGGGAGGATTTGGAGCTCTCTGTTCTTTGGCCTACTTCTTCCTCTAGGAAAAATCTGTGCTAAAGTCAGGGACAATGGTATGCTCCTCTCTGAGTGATACCTCTGCTTTAGAAGCTGAGTGCTTGCGGATGGGGAAAGCAGCATCCCCAGGTCTCTTCAGCTTGCCTCTCTTGGCAGGGAACCTTGCCGTACAAGCCAGGGCAAGCATGATTGGGGCCCCAATATGGTCAACAGTGCCATTTCCAGGGTAGAGCCACTGTCCCATACGTGGGTGCTGGGTGGAAGAAGGGAGCCCCCAACTCTTGACTATACCTACCAGGTACTTGCCTTCAAGAATAGGAAATTGGGGGACAGATGAGAAATTCCAAGGCCCTGCTTCTCTCAGTGAAACAGCCCTCTGCCTGGAAGCTGGAGAGAGGAGTCCTGTGTTCTTGGCTGCAGCAGTTTGGAGTATCCACCTCACTGAGCTAGGACAGGGAAGAACAGGTGTGGGTCTTGGTTTATATACCACTAACTCTTACAGCGCTTATTGAAGTCTAGCAGATTTTCATGAATAAGTTTCTTCATTTTTTTTGTATACCAGTAGAACTATTTCCAAAGACTTTAAATCATTATTTTAGAAGGAACTTCCACTAGTTTTGAGGAGGCCTGGGCCTAAGAGCTATTTGTGCTATCATGCCCAGAGTGAAACTCCGCAATTCTAGGGAAGTGATTTATAGTTGGATGTGGGCATTGGGAGGGCACATCAGCATCTCCTGTTTAGTGACATGGAGAGTAAGTAACTGGTGCATGAGTCGTGGGTATCCGTGGTAGGGTGACATGTCTCAAGAAAGCTAAAAAATGACTGAGGATCTTCCTGAAATTAGAAGGTACTTGCAGAGAGATATAGACGTGCTATCTATGCAGTAGATGCTCATTGATCCCAAATAGATGAAGAACATAGTTTTATAGTTAATTTAAAGTGATGTAGACAATTAAAATAAAAAAAATAAAGTAATGTAGGCAATTAAAGAGCACAGCTTCTGTAGTCAGACTGCTTGGGCTTGCTTCTTGACTTTACCTTTTATTCACTGTCTAGCTTAGGTAAATTATTTAATATTTCTGTATCCTGTCAAGTGGGAATACTATAATAGTCTCACCTGCAGAAACGTTATCCATCAGGCAGGTCATACACATAGTAGGCTTTCAAGTTTTGCTAGGTAGACAAATAGAACCATCTAATGACAAACACGAAATATCGGTTTTCAAAGAAAGAATTAATAATGCATTCAATTATGATCAGTGTAGTTAAGTGTTTCTGGGGTGATTCAGAAAGCACTTAAGCGTTTTACAGGAACCCAGCCTCATGCCTCTGAGAGGAAGAGGACTGCAGATGGATTGCCTCCAACCTGGCCCAATGACATCCCCTGGAAGTTCACTTCGTAATGAGCGCTTCGAATCTGCCTAGATTACTTACCCTTTTTCTGTTTTTAAAACAAGAATGCCAAGTGTGTGGTGAAAAATGATTGTTCAGGTGCTTTGTATACAGAGTTTTATAGCATCACAAACACAACAGGTGTCGGGAATTCCCTGAGGGGTTGGATGGATGAGCTGTAAGGTCTCTTCCCATCGCAGTGCTTTGTATCCGCCTCATCAGTACTTCCTCCTCCACAGTCTCAGGCATCGCGTTGCCAAGAAGCAGCCCCACAGAGCCACTTTAGTGAAGTAACGCTTACTCTTACTCCTTCTGTGATCATTATGAATTCATCATTCCCAGCTGCTCCTGAACTCATGTCTACCTTTCTTCTTTGCGCTTTACAAATTGGGTAGCTTGGGGGAGTGGGAGGGGGAGAACTTTAGTAGGGAAGCTATTGCCGAAAACATAGAATGAAAGAACCACTTTTCTTTGTTTCAAATCTGCCATCTCGGGGGATTTCTGTTATTTTTTTTTCCTCTTAAATTACATCTCCTAATTAGGTCATGCCACTGGAGGTGACCTACATTTCAGAAGCCAACAAGCAACAACCAGAGAGGCAGGGAAATGAGTGGGAAAGAAAGAAAAATGGCTTCAAAACGGCTTGAAATGCAGCTTTTCTCAAGTGATGTACTTATGGCAGACGTTTCCATAAACTTGGTCTTTAAAGGGGAGATGTGCTCGCTGGTTCAATCCAATATTCTGAAAGCTTATCTAATGGGACACACTGTGCTCATTTATTCAGTCGCCATTCACACTGGTTTATCCCACACATTGTGTGCGTGATGTATCCATATTGAGTACTACATAATGTAACAGTAGCATGTATATATAATTATTGGGCATGGATGAGGACGCAGAGAAACATGAGAAATGATACCTGCCCTCAAAGAGTTTGCAAAGGTGAGAAGTAAAAATCTTCTTCACAAACAGTTAAGACATTTGAGATAGTGTAGTATAATAAGTGTTGTGTTATTTATATATTGCTGCAGAAAAAAATTACCCCCATCACTGACTATCCTAAACCAACAGACATTTAATACCTCACATAGTTTCTGTGAGTTTGGAGCCTAGATGTGGATAAGCTGGGTGCTTCTAGTTCACAGACTCTTACAAGGTCACAGTCAAGATTTCAGCCAGGGCTACAGTCATGTGAAAGCTTGATGGGGTTGGAGGATCTGCTTCCCAGTTGACTCACTCTGCTAAATGGTGAGCTTGTGATGGCTGTTGGCAGGAGACCTCAGGTCCTTGCCATGTGCATTCTCCATAGGGATTCCTGAATGTTCTAATGATGTGGCACCTGGCTTCTCCCACAGGGAATGGTCCAAGAGAGCAATGCAGATGTTGCGGTGTCTTTTATGACCTGCCCTCGGAAACTCATTTCCACAACATCCTATTTACTTCAACGTAATTTATAATTTATAAATATAATTTAATTATAAGAAAAAAATTAAAAATACTAGTGCTAAACAGTAACATAGATCAGTCCTATCCAGATGTGGGGGGCTACACAATAGGGCATTCACACCATGGAGTGGGCATCGCTGTGGGCCAGTGGGAGGCTGGTTACCTCGGGGGCCAAAAGAGCAGCGTAGGATTTAGGAGCCAAAGGATCGAGAAGTCAAAGAGGCTGGCCATGGTTGGAGTGGTATATTAGTTTCCGTGGGCCGCCACAACAAATGATCACAAACCAAGTGATTTGAAACGACAGGAATTTATTCTCTCATAGTTCTGGAAACTAGAAGTCCAGGGTCAAGGCGTGGCAGGGTTCTCTCCGAAGGCTCTAGGGGAGAATCCTTTCTCGTCCCTTTTGTAGCTTCTGATGGATGCATCTCTCCAGTCTTGGTGTCCATCTTCTCGTGGCGTCCTTCTCCCTGTGTGTCTCTGAATCTTCGCACGGCCTTCTCGTAAACGTGCTAGCTGCTGGATTTAGGCCCCCCCCCCAGTCCAGTATTGTCACGTTCACTAATTACATCTGTGAAGACCCTACTTCCAAGTAAGGTCATTCACAGGTACCAGGGGTTAGGGCTTCAACACACATTTTGGAGAACACAATTCAACCCGCAATTGCCAGGAAAGGGGTCCTGTGTGAACAGAATTAGATTCCACGTGTGGTTAAGATTTGGCTGGAGGAAGGATAATGATCCAGGTGGGAGAGGGTGTGACTGCAAAAGAAGAAGGTAGGAGGAGGAGAGGGAGGTGAGGTAGGAAACCATGAGGTCTATTCAGTAGAATCACACCCAGGTTGGTCAGCCGGATTGGAGAAGAGTCTTTATGCAAGGGAAGCAGTGCAACTTCAGTTTGAGAAATTCAGTGATAGGTACACTGTGGAAGATTTTAAAATACATGTTAAGAAGTCTGGACAGAGAACAGACTGGCAGTTATCCAAGGGGAGGGGAACAGAGGGTGGGGCTAGGTGAGAAAGGGGAAGGGATTGAGCGGTGCAATCCCTTGGTAGTAACAAAAGAGCCACAGAGATGTAGGTTACAGCACAGGGAACACAGTCAGTAATATCGTGATAAATATGTATGGGGCCAGGTGGGTACAGCCACAGGGGGTGGGGGGACCACTCTGTAGAGTACAGGATTCTCTCACCACTGTGCTGTACCTCTGAAACTAATACCGAATAATGCTGAACATAAACTGTAACTGAAAAACTAAAAATATAGGAAAGAGAAAAGGAAAATTAAGTTATAGATATATTCTGAAAGACTTTAAAAGACACGCTAAGAAGTCTGGACTACTATGCAGGCAATGATGAATCACTCAAGGCTTTTTCTTTTTCTTTCCTGTCTCCCTTCCTTTGCCTGTTTTAGAAGCCTGCAACTGCATTGATGTTTTGTTATATTAATTGAGGAATAATTTACATACATTAAAGCTCACAAACCTCAATACAGTTTTACGTAACACACATATGCACATTTACACACCCGTGTAAATGCCTCCTGGATTCAATGGCAGAGAGATTCCAGCCATTTCTGCTTCTGTTCAAGCAATGGTGTCCCACAGCAGTAGCCACTATTATCATATCCATCACCGTAAAGTAGCCTGTTTATACATTCCATATGAATGGGATCATACTGTATGTACTGTTTTATGTCTAGTTTCCTTTGCTGATTATTGCCTTGGAGATGTACCCACGTTGTGTGTAGCAGTAGTTGGTTCTTTCTATTGCCGCACGGTACCCCTCTGTATAAATACACTACATTTTATGTATAATTAATGAGTATTCTTATGACTCTTTAATGTATGCAATGGGTTGATGAAAATAAGAACTGTTCTTGGCACGTGCTGTTGGATAAATAAATGAATGAATTGCTAGTGGATTACATGGGTAGAAGAGGGTTCCTAAAACTTTTACCTATACAGTGTCACATGAAGAGAAGCTTGTCAAAAATTTAGGTGCCTGAGGTCAAACCCCAGCTGTTCTAGGACAGAAGACTGAGGCCTGCCGTGTGTGCATTTGTAACAAACTCCCCTGGCGAAGCCCTTGGAGGCAATCTTTGGTCTGTCCTTTGAGACACACTGAGGAGAAGTTTGGAATTTTGGAGACAGACATTGAAGAGTTAAATTAAGTTTCTTACTGATGTGTCTTCACAATCACCTGAACCAGATGCTGGCCCTGGGAAAGAAAGGAAGGGTTGTTTTCGGGATGAGGAAGACAGAAGGGATACTCACTATGCCTTGTTGACAGACTGCCAGTGAGGAGGGAGGAAGACGGATGAGTCT